>QLPN01004057.1:0-10543 GCA_003314395.1 Albatrellus ellisii
CCACTTACCCCACTACAAACACACATTTATAACACATTTAACAAACCCACATTCTGTCAGGCCGGTATTATTTTCCCTATTTTTCTCTTCATTTTTCTCTATTTTCTTATGTCTCTATCATCATAGATCTTACTATCGCTCTTGATCTATCAAAGCAATTCCCACAGTCATGCATTCCACTTCTTCGTCTTTATCAGCTGATGATGCGTATGTCATCCGATCTCTGATTGGCCCATTCTATCTTTAGTTATGCTTCATCTTCTCACCCTTACTGTGCATGCTCACCAATCCTTCTCACACCTGCTGTGGAGTATCACCAATCACTCTCACAGCTACTGTGGAGCCTCAGTCAGCACTTATGCATCCTCTCTATTATTAGATATGACATCATTACTATACTTTCTCATTCTCCGGCCCTATACTGTACAGCACAGTCTGTGCACTCCCTTGGGTAGTATATATAGCTTAGTCCACTTAGCGTTTTATCCCCAGTTCTGACCATCTGGGATATCCACTAGGTGCAGTACTTTCTAGTTCTTTCCCTGTCTTTCTTAACTGATTATACATCTGGGATATCCACTAGTCAAAGTGTGACCATCATTTTGTTTGTTTTAGTCTTTTCTTCAGTTGTTTGGCTTTGATGTAGCATCAGCCTCACACATTCTAGACTCCACTTGAACCTTGTTCATGTTGGAACTCATCCGGATTTTATGCTGCTGAGCAGTTCCCTCATTATATCTTCATATCTTTCACCTCTACCATCCTATCTATATCATCTATATCTTATCTCTTTCCTTATTTCTATCTGTGGCTGTGCTCTTGTCTTATCTTTCACACATCTTATGGCTCTACTCCACCATCTATTGTCAACACCCTGGCCATGCTCTACTTTCCTCTTTTAGACAGATCTTTGTCATATGCCTTGTAGCTCTGCTACAACTCTATACCTTTGTCTATATCTTTTCCCTCATCATCTCTTCTCTCTCTCTAAGTCTTTCCAAGCTCTGGAAAGCATCTTTCATATACTCTGTGCCCTCATGTCTGGCATCTCCCTCTTCATGGCTCTGCTCTTATCTACCTTCATAAGCCTCCTCTCCCCTGCTCTCCAATCTGTAATGGTAACCTCCCTCATCATCCTTGCTGCCTGCCCTCTCCTGTGCAAACAGTTCAATGTGCACTACATATACTTTCTCCCCACTTTCTTATCACTCTTAGATGTATTCACAATGTCTAACCACATTACCCTACTCTGGAGCCTTGGCTCCACCACTTACCACCATGTTCTTGCTGCAATCAACACCACCACCTTCTCTCTCTCATTGGCTCATTCCTGTGCAGACAATATACAGTCAGTATGTACAGGTGGATAAAAAAACTGTACTTGAAGTCACACGGAGCAAGGTGGGGTTGGGGAACATGTAAAGATTGTGCAGCCTGATTGTCGCGACAAGGCGACCGAAGTCAGCCTTGCTTCTCATTCACGTGCCTGATTAGTTAGCCTATACAAAAGCTGCGCTCGACTTGAGCTTTTCTGGCAATCACTTTGTGCCGTAGAGTATGTGCTATATTCAGATACCATTCAACCGGTCTGAAGCCTCGACTTGACGACCTGTATTAGCACATCTGTTCTCTTGTACAATACCTCGAATTGCCTTTGTCTTTTATCAATCTACGCTCGCATTCGCTCGTTTAGTGTGATTCCTCACTCTCTCCTATCGCCACTTAGTGATTACCTCGGGGGCGACGAACGACAACATAGCTCACGTCATAGCTCATGTCCATGGGGCATCACCTTCTGTCCCCTAGCCTCCCTGTCTTGACGTAAGTCAGGTATCCACAGTTGGACTATACCAGCTAGGTTGCCGCAAGACTTCATTGCCGTCAAAAAGTATATCGTACAACCGTGCGTATATAGTGGTTCCTCCTCATTTGTGTGCAGTTCATGCCTCTGGCGGCAACAGCTTGGAGGAGAGGCTCGTGCCAACATGATAAAGGGCATCGGAAGTTCTGCGCAATTGGTGCTCGGGTAAAGGAGATGACCGTGAGCTGGGCCTCGACTGTAGCTCCCAATTTTATCTCACCTGAACGAATTTTCATATCAGGACGCGATTAGTGCTTCTACAGACTTCCTGTATGATTTCTGAGTCTCTACCTCGCTGTCAAAGCTTGCCAATCATGAGAGTTCTACTCGTGACGACATCAAAGCCGTACGCATCCATGCGGAGAATTTTGACTTGCCAAGACATTGACAAGGAACTCCAATTCCCGATAGGGCTGTATATGCGAACGTGAAAATCAGCGTAGGTCATCCAACCACTTAGCACAGACAGCCAATAGTCGCGCAAAATTTCCGAGACCAAGGACCTTTCATCGAAAATCACTAGTCAGTTAGCTATCTGATCGAGCGTATTATGATTACTTACCAGGTGACAAGCTTCCCGCAGAACGATGTCTTCAAGAAGTGAGGCACCTTTGGTGGTTTCTGGTGGTAGTAGGCTTTAACGGAAGATGGTTTACAAGATAGCTCCTTGTATATCAAGCAGAGCAGGGAGCGCGTTGCTGTGAGTGGCCAATGAATAGCGGCGACCCACTGAGGCGCGAGTGTCGATTGTATGCTGCTCAAACCCCTGTACCAGAGCGCTACGACCCAGGTTTGCTGTTATCCTTGCACAATACAAGCTTGCGACATCCGGACATCTGTAGGTGCACCCAGCCAATGTAACGATAACCGACTCCTCTACCCACCAACGGCAGGGGCTCACCGCTTCTTCACCAAAGTCGAGACCGAAGAAACAGCGGGAGGCGACAGAAGCGACACCATAGCAGTAGTACTGTCACGTCGAACAATACTATGTGGGAACCATGAAAAGCTTTCGCGACAGAGGGCAGTCCGACGAGGAAGAGTGCCGGTCCGAAGAAGATTCAAGGCAGAGCGTGAACGTGAACTGATGGTTTCATGCGGAAAAACGGGTACCAAAGATAAGTAGCAGCAAGGACAACGATACCAAAGTAGAGCTGAAGGTTTTTTTCTCTTGTCAGAAGCTGGTTGCACCTACTATCTGTGACATACAAGCTCCAGGCATGGTCTAAGGCCCAAATGGCGAAAAACAGCTATCTGGCCCAAGCCAATGATGATCGTGTACAGTGGCCAATCACCGATCTCCTTCGACATTGCAATTTGCAGACGAGACATCATGATAATCTCAGCTTTACCAGATTCAGCAGACTCACTGAACAGTCCGTCTCCGTCGACTCAGGCACGACTTGCGCTCGTTGTGCCCGATGCCATAGGTCGACCACATGAACAATACGACAGAGAATCGCGATGACGACAGGCGAGCAGACCAAAGGCAACCGAGCCAACGGCTGATTGGCCACGGCGTGAGGAGACCATGTCAACTGAGAGTCAGCAATGGTGTGCGAGACCCGGCCTGCATTATGTTGGTCTCCCCAGGATGTAAGCACGAGTCGGTCTGCTGATTATAAAGATGCGCCCCAGTGGAAGGTATATTTCTGAACGACTATAAGAACTAGCAGCCACCATGCAGTGAGAAGGCGGAAAGTGAACGCACAACATCGTTGATATCGATCCGGGACGCAAAGAAGCTGTTGTCGCCACTCCACCGCGTGCCAGCTGGCCTTGGTGTCAGTGTCTTGTTGAACTGTGTCACCTGATTTGCTATTGACTCACCATTGATTTGATCGTATTCAGAGGTCACTGGCGGGATGTATGTGGCGTGGGGGTAGAACGGTAGGTAGGTAGGGACTAGGGAATGACAAGCTCGCTGCCGATAATCGCGCCGCCAGACGTCAAATTGAAGGCCTCCGTGTTGGGGACGTTGTACGTCCCACATAGGTAGCATGCTATATGCATCAGTGGTGTTCTCGCATACGAGCAGAACCTTGACTGACCAAGATGTTGGACCCGATTTCGCCCATGTGACGACGTCTGCATCCATGGCGAACGAAACGCGTGTCAGAACCCGCCTTATCAGCTCTCAAGATGGTGGCATACACATGCAGTGGTGAAACGCACGAATTTTGTAACGGATGAATCCATGCCGGTGGAGATCCTGAACCCATCCGTCGTGTCAGAGTTGCCAAACGTGAATAACAATCATTCCCCACGTTAGGCGGACGGATGGAAATCGATGTCGGGAATGCTGGAGGGCACAGGGATAGAACAATGTGAAGATGCGATCACAGAACACACGGATTCTATCGATGCGCGCGGGCAGGCCCTGATGAGGGCAGATCAGACAAGGGTCCTCATTTACATGCGAGATGACTGGCTCCGCCTCTTTCAAGTCAGAACGCACTTCTAGCAGCTGCTCCAACGGCAATCGGAGATCCATCCATCATCAGAAATGGTATCAAAGAGGTCCGCCAAGGCTGGACGTAATATGTATCGTACAAGGGCTGAAAACGACACCGCCGCAAAAGATAGGCGCGCAATGTACTTTCATTTTGATAAAAAACCATACGGTTTGACGGCAGGGGCTTCTGGAAACGTGAACACAATAAACGAGTACAATGCAACGGCAATTCATGGCCTCACCTTTTGGAGAGGACTTCAGCGCGACACGGAGGCAAGAAAGGCAGTCTCCTCGGACACATACGGCCTGAGTGAACTACGATCGGGGTCGCGGACAAACATTCCCTCTACAGCCGACGCTTGGGAGTAGACGGGGTAAAATAATGAGATGCACAGCATTGGAATCTGAAAAAGAAAAAAGACGTGCAGAACCCCGGACCGCGAGCGCACCTTGTGGGTGGTCATTCCTGTGAGATAGCCGTGATAATTTGGTGATTAAAGCTACCACCATCCAGCGTATCTCACAGCATTCAACATCCCAAACCCTCTCCTCCCAACAGCGCCAACTTCGACCTTCTCGCCAGTATGTCCTTCCCCACATCCCCCATGATCCTCCCTAGCATCGACAACCCCGATGACCTGGGAGACATCTTCCCAACCTACTTCTTCGCGACATGCGACAGCGCAAGTACATGCCCTTTGTGGGACCTCGACGCCGAGACCGGCGACACTAGCATGGCCGCGATCGACGAGTGGGTATCAAGCAGTCCCATCCGAAGAAGCGGCGAGCCTGGAGAGATGGTGTGCCTATAGCCTTCCTGCTTAGAAGATGATCTTATGATATTGCTTCATAATCTTCACAGCCATCATCCTCCAGCACAATGGAGGGCCCGCGCAGAGGGTGCAAGCGGAAGATCGACAGCGTTGCACACGAGGGTGGCACCGAGATCGGCCGCGACAAGAAACGGGCAAGAACCGCTGACATGCCCAATGACATGTCAGTGGTGGCAGGTGCGTCGGCGGATGGCGACGATCTATTCGCGGGGTGGACCTCAGTCGTCATCTGTGGACGTCTGCGGCTCACGGCGGGGGTACAACCTATACCTATGAAGACTGCCACGACGAGCTCTCCCGGAGGGATGTCTTGAAGAGACACCGAAGAACTTGCCCAGCCGTCCTGGAAAAGAGCAGAGGGGAGGCTTGGGACCGAGACGCCATCAGGAAAGGGCGTCGACCGAGCTCAAGCAGGACCTTGGACACAGCGGCGGCCGCCATCGGTCAGGGGTCCACTGGGACAAGCGGCGAGGGTGAGGGTCATGAGGAGGATGCGGAGCATGAAGTGTAAGGGATCGGGCTGGTACGAATCAGATTACTGTTGAGTCCTCACTGTCTTATACTTCCCTTTGCTCCCTCAGTACCGATGCTTTGCATAGGGTTATCAGGACGCCGACGGACTCGGAGATGTGAACGAGACAGGCTGATGCCCTTCATCGATGGAGACATGTCTCATTATGTAAGCCGACTCGTCTGTCAATGTACTTCTACCTGAAATTGTGCGGGCGGGATGGCACATGTAGAATACAGAAGATAGGTATCAGGCGGGGTAAAAGTTGATTCGATATACTGTATTCCGACCCAAAGACATGCTATCCGAGTCATCGGCTTGAAATATTGTAATGGAATTGATGTCGTCGAAAGGTTCGGTGCTCAGCCAGGCTCCTCCATAACATCAGCTCCAGATTTCTATGGGCAACAAGGAACTGCGAGAACGCCGAGCACCATGAAAGCAAACTTCGTGGAAACGGTGATTCACCATTATCCGCGTTCTACATTCAAACCTTTTGCCAGTGAGCTCCTGACTGTCCGGTCCTCGTCATCTCATCATGGTGTTCGAAACGCACACTTAAAGACCGCCTGCTCGTTACCGCCGCGAAGGTATCTTGCGTGTGTGAACCGTTGGGGACGCCGTCAAGAACGAGCACAAGTCGGAGAGTCAATAAGCCTGGCCTTGATTCCATACGTTGTGAGCGTGCTTCACGTCTCAACAAGCTAACCCAACAAGTATCACTTGGGCTTCATTTCTGGAGAGCTGCAGGCGAACGCTTGATTTAAACAGTCAACTGGTGTCAAACTCAACAATTGGGATCGGGTTATCGGCGTGATTGGCCTTGAAACGACCATCAAATCCGGGCATTATCAGTTTTGTTCCATATTTATGATAAAGCCAAGGTGGTGAAATTCGCAATCTAGATGGCATAGTCTCAGGCCGGATGAAGCCTGAGTTACTGGAAATTAGAATCTTGTTGTGCTGGAGTTTGCGTCCACACCCTGCTGCCAGAGGAAGATAAGATGTAGTGGTGTTCCAGGCCGTATTCCAGAGGTATGGCCCATTTGCTCAGTGTGTAGAAGAAGGTGTCTGGGTTCAGGAGACTTCATGATCTAGGATAGGCACAACTCACGAAACATATCAGGCCGCATACTATGCCGCATATTACGGTCGATCACTTGTGGTTTGGTGCCAGCGTGGGGATGGGTGTGGGTCATAGTGATACCGAACCAATTCAGGAGACCCAAGATCGCCGACATGTTGGAGAATTTCTGGAAACCTGGCTCACGAAGGGGAAGGGCACCCTGCTGGCTCCGTGACTAGGCGAGTAAAGGGGTTTGGGCTGGCGTACTGTATGTCTTGTATGGGGCTAACCTTTTCCCCAATAGACAATAATGGAACGAATACCCTCGCCTCCTTAAAAGCCTTATTTGCGCCAGGTTGGGTGCCAGTGGGCGGGGGGCACGAAAACGCTGCTAAAATGGGGGAGAGAAGCATACAGCAGTCCGTTGCGTGTTGTGCGCGTGAAAATCGACGGTGCATTTCCAGCAATGGCAAGTCCACCTATGGTATTCTCAGAGAAGTATGCGGTCCGTTGTATATAGTGCTCGGTGCTGGTGTACATATCGCTGGATACTGCTGATCAGGAAGATGTGAGGAGTGAGCATTATGATGAAGTTTGCAGAGAACAATACACACTCGTGGGGAGGTTTCTCATTCCGCCATTACTAATGGCAATGACGGATGCGAGGTTCGTGTAGTTCGTTCCATCCGCGGCCAGGTTATTGCCGAGTCCACAGCATCAGCCCATCGACGGAGTGCCTGTTATGTCCTCAGCGGTGGGCAGCCCACCAAGCGCCCTGAACGCCGACGGGCAATGCGACGCACCCCAGCAGGGCGCGGTCTGGCGCGTGAAACAGGAGCATCACCGTCGCGGCGAGCTTGCAGGAACGGATCTGATATTGTCAACGGGGTGCGTCGAGCCCTGTAATCCCTTGCGACAAAGGCTTCCTGTGGAGACAGACATGGGTCGTACGAGTGCATGGCTTGCACGTAGTGAAGGGGAGCAAAGGTATACCACGACGCGCGAGTGTGTAGCGAGCCCGGCTGTCCGACGCGTGATTCAAGCCTGCTCAATTTCCATGCAGTAAGCACTTCTGCTAGTGACCCCTGCAAATGACTCGGTGATATACTTTTTCGTATCATCTGGAGACGCTGCGTGTAGTCAACAAACTGCTTTATACTGTGGACGACTGTGACCTGCGTCTTCGTCATCGAGTACAAATGAGTACAGCAGGCCCTAGTATGTACCATATCCCCAGTACTGTAGATCGCTGGACTTCTGTGAGCTCAACAACAATCTATGTTATGGACTAGTATGCCAATTTGGTGGCTATGACCGTACAGAGAGCAATATAAGACTTGAGCTGTAGTACAGTTCAAGAAAGTGACTGTTAGGGTTTAGTGTACGTGAGCAGCCAAACACCTATAATCAGGATGGGGGACCTCTGAGGCGAACGCGTCAAGAGAGTAGACAAAGGCTCCAATTGCAGGGACGTTATACAGATACAAGGAAGGAGGTCAAGATGCGAGAATGAGAGTGTATTGTAGATGGTAATATAGTACAATGATGGAATGTCATGGAATGTGGTGGAAAGGAATACGAAACATATAGTGACTTCAAGAGGGGTTATACCCTTTAGTAAGATACAAATGGTGTGAAACCATTGTTACAGGGTATGTCCTGTGGAGCAGAACGTCTGCAAGGAATATGTGGAGTAAGCAAGAAGACAAGAAAAGAAGAATTCTGACACCAGCCCCATCCTATCCATTTTCGCCTCGAAAACTCCTTTACTCATAAGCGTCCGCATCATTCCTGTCATAACAGTAATCCCCCAACTCTACCTCTGCATCATCAACCCATTGTTGTTCCCTCCCTCTGTGACACATGATTAAACGGGTGTCCAATCAATGACATCTGGGCAATAAAGACAGCATGATGTATGCACACCAGAATGTGGGTGGCAGTGCCAATGAGTGCCATAGATAGTACCTCTCTGTAGCATGGGATTGTATGGACAGTCATGATGATGGTGACCTTTTTGATGGCAGTTCCAACATATAAGATGGTTTTGATGACACATACATCTTCTTTCTGAAGCTCCTCCCTGTAGCTGTTCCAGCACTGGAGACAAAGATGGGAGGGGGGTAATGGTGGAGGAGATGGTATGTGTGTGATATAACCCTGTGCCATGAAGAGGTGGAGGCAATCTTCTGCTTCAGCATTGACTAACCTATTTGTGATCTCTCTGAGTCCCCAATGTTGTTGGTTATGGAGTAGACTGAGGTGAGTATAAAAGGTGTCTAATGTGGATGTGCAGTGTGCCCATGCTTAGTATTGATTAAGATCTGTGGCTATGCCATCATCACCCAATTGGTGAGCAGCATGATCTAGATGAATGGCAGTAGGATAAGTGTAGCAAATTCATTGGGTACATCTTTGATGGGGAGTGGGTTTAATTGGTAATGATTGGTGCATGATACCATAGGGTAATCATGATATCTAGAGTACTGAACTGGGTCATATCCAAGGTTGATGGTGAGAATAGGGATTGTGGGATCTGGGGATGTGTGAAAGAGATGTATGGTGGTAAAGAAATAGTCATCTGGGAGGTTGTGGAAAATAGAGGCAATGACAGGTCGAACAGGAATAGGAGGGGGAGAAGGACAATGATCAGAGCATTCACACAAACAGACAGGTTGACAGAATGTTCCAGAGTGAGATGAGTTGCAAGGGTTTGTACAGTATCAAAATTGAGTTGGTTAAGGGCATTGAGCACAAAGAAAAAAGTATGGAATCACTCAGTGAGGTTAGAACTACCATAAATGTTGCAGTTCAAATGAGGAATGGCAGGGGGCCAAGTGATAGTAGGGATAGGTGGGGGCATGTTGGTGTATAGCTCAGAGAGAGATATGTCAGAAGAATGATGAGAGGGAGAAGTGGTAGATCAGCTGGAGGAATGATAAGGGGTTTGTGCATGAATCATCCTATGGATATGAGTGGGTAAACCCCTGATTGGGTCTACTGAGGGAGAGGAGACATTGGGGGTTTGTGATTCAGTCATGGTAAGTAAGGGTGGGATAGGTAAAAGGAGAACAGATGAGGAGTTGGTGACAGTCTCTCCTTTTAAGAGGAGGTGGGAGGAGGAATGTGAATTGAAAATAGTTTAGGTGTCAAGGGATGTCATTGATGAAATTCAGTAAGAAGGAGGGGTGTGTATTTGAGATTCTTTTGCAAAAGCCACTCATCCTCTGTCAAGGGATATCCCTTCAAATGAACCAGGTATTGTAACTGGTTGTGATGATATTGTGATTGGAGGATAGCCTCAACTTCACTGTGTTCATTGTTGAAACTTTCTTGTGCTTTACTGTACACACTCTCAGCCACCAGTACTTCACATGGTCTGTGCACCTGTCTCTCCTGTATATTGCCAGTTACCTTGTACCTCAAACAATAACACTTCTGATGTTCTCTCTTTCTCTCACTTGCATGACTCAGAGCACCAGCTTACTGGTTGTTCTATCTTCTATCCCTCATCTCATGTCTGTTATCTCTCCCCTCATCTTGCATATACCTGCAGTTGTGAGCACCATCTTCCCAGGAGCTCATCATTCTTCACCTTCTACTAGATCTTGAGGGGGTGGAATTGATTGCACAGATATGAGCCAACAATGAGGAGGAGGAAGCAGGTGGTATTGGCGATGGTGAGGACACAGTGGTAAGTGGTGCGGGCTAGGCCACAGAGTGGGGAGATGTGGTATGACATATTGTATAATGCCATGGAGTAGTAGCAAGTGGGGGCTTCTCCTTATGTAGTGTTAGTGGGCTAAGGTTGAAGCGG
>QLPN01004059.1:0-34943 GCA_003314395.1 Albatrellus ellisii
GCCCTGCCTGTCTCCTTGACCACAGAGCATATCGGGACCGTCGACACCTAGAATCTCATTGATAATTTGGGTAGGCTGTGTCTCCGGGATATGGACATCACTTGGACATCCCGTCGTGAGTGCTTGCATGTTAAAAGACGGGAGTTATCACGCCTAGAAGTGCCTAGACTCACATAGGACCGACCTCAAGAGTCATGACAGCAGCAAGGTGACCGAGAAAGAAGACGGCGACGCGACTTGTTTTCGAGTGCGACGGGAACCGCCGATACAATGATCAGGAACCAGTTGCGACAGACAACGCGAATGAAATAGAAAGGTGATGAAGATAATTGCTTAGCTCTAAATTGACACGAAAACTGGGTCCATTGCAAACGAAGAGCCCGGGTCTAATTTACTTGGCCAATTCATCGTCGCCACACGCGTGTTCCCCGCCCTCGCGTGTCACGTGGAGGAGAGTGCGTTGATCGCGCCGGTTCTCCACTATCACGGTCACCATTCAACTAGTTGACTGCATCTCCTCTTTTTTGTTTTTTCTTCTTGCGCTGGTCGCCAGGCCGGCCTTCTATAATGCATACCTCTCCGGAGGGTCGCGAATTGAGCGATCATGTCTCGGAGTATCGTGCAGATATTGGTCGCTGGAAGCGGTATTCGCCAACGCATACCTCTCAGAGACATTCGTCGGTTCGAACCGTACCCCTTTTTCCGGCAACGGGAACGGAGCCCGTGAGACGTATTGCAACTCCCACAGCTAAGGAGGAGGCCCAAAGACCATCTGTAGATCGGACATCAAACCGGGTACCTACAAAGGACGACATCGATAATAGCCATCCTAATGGTGAAGTGTCTTCTATACCTGATCCTGTTCCTGACACTGGTGAAGGCAATCGCCCTTTGGTCTACTCCTCTGGGGCGGTGCATACGATCCCTTTGTTCCAGCCTGGTTCAATGACTTATCCTCTGTCAACGCAGTTTGTGGCATCGACAGCTGGGTTGGTCCCTGCATCAACTCAGATGCCAACTCTTTCCGCGCCCTCGCTCTCTCCTGCAATGTCGCCATCTTCGTTATCTATTTCTGCATCATTTGTATCTCAGTCTACTCCAACAAAGAATATATCGCAAACTAATGCTCAACACGCTACCACGCACTCTTTTCCGACCGTACTAGTCACCCTGCTGGTGGTAGGCGCGGCATCTCTTTTGGTCATAGTCTTTTTCGTCGTTAGAATCTATAACCGGCCTAAGAAGCGCTTTCACCCCACCCCCTCATTGCCAATACTACAGGATACCTTCCCGAATCAGAAGGAAGACTCACCTATATTTGGCGGAAAGGAAAGATTTTCTTCCCGGCCAGGCAGCAACGTGGTTCTCTGGAACTGGACGCAGTATCAGTCTGGAATTCCTAAGCCTCCTCCCGTTGCCAGCCGGACTGATGGGCATATAGGCCTCCGTCGCTCTAGTTCCAACCCAGTGAAACGCAATTCCGTGTCAGAGTCAGACGAGAAGGTTATGCTCTCGCCGTCTGTTCAAGAAGCGACGATACATCATGCTATAAGCGCTGCGTACGACAAGCCTACGATCCAGCTTGTACAGAATGCCACTGCTCGGAAAGTGTCTCGATTGTCTACCGTCTCGATGTCTGTCTATCCTGCATCCACATATTCTGTTGCTCATGGACCAGAGAACATCGGGATTGCAGTCAGTGGACCTGCGAAGCTGGATGAGGCGAACGCGCAAGGCATCCCACGTAAACCTCCTCCACGTGTCACGGGCAAGAGGGTGAGCGTACGGAAAAGCATGCGGGACTTTGATCAGAGAAGATCTACGGTGTACGAAACATCGGACACCCTGGCGTACATAGGTGCCGAAGTCACATCACCAACGGAACTTGGGGAGTCTACAGAATATAGCTATGGTCAGGGAAGGGCACGGGTCAAGGCGCCTTACGGCGCGGGTTCTTATCTTCGGGCCTCGTCGTCTACCTCCGCATTGAAGCCAGCCCTGATGACGGATGGGAACCCATTCGAGGACCAAACGGCGAACCAGCCCATGCATCCAAAAGAGTTTACGTCAGTTCTTGGACTTGCGTCCCCTGCACCGACCTCTCCCGAGGCCACGCTGTATCCGGACGATTCACTGAGCATTGCTGGGGACAAGAGACACGTGCTTGGGTATAAGAAGGTTGGGGTCGAATCGAACGCAGGGTTTGTAGGCAAGGAGACTGGTGCAGCGCTGGGAAGTCTGATGCTGTCTGAATACAGTACAAAGGCTGGGCACGAGTCACATGCTTCGAGACGGATGTCCGCGGTAAGCACAGAAGAAGGATTTTCGTCATCCACTCGCAAACGTGCAGACGATAAGCCCCCACGTGTTCCATCGCCACCTCCGCTTCCATCTCTAGCGCAAATGGCGCTAGCTCATGCAAATCCAGATGAGTATGCAGATTATCGCAGCCCAACGTACAGCATCTATGGGTTTTATGATCCAGATCGAAAAAGCCGGGCGGAAGTGGGTTACTGATGAGGGTATATAGTTTTGTTTAGCATCGATTTGTAGATGTTACTTGTTGTACATGTAGCTTAAGTTTAGCTTTTGCGTCTGTTCGGCTAGATTGACGCAGCCGATTCCTTGTTTTCAATTGACACTTACCGTGTCCGACACATGATGAGAACGTGTAAGATGCGGGATGGAGGGGGGGGGGGACGGTGAGGTCGGCACTGTCCTTGTGGGTACTAGTGCACATGATTATGTCACGCGGGATCCATGAGGGTGAGTTCAAGCTCGTCTCTCTTTTATTCCCATCTTGTTTCTCCTTTCCTTCATCCCCCCTGGTCGACTGGAGCGCCCGCCGTACTGTCTTTTACTTCTTGTACGTTATCTTATACTTAATAACCCTTTCTCTCATACAAGCTCCTTCCACAGAATAGTACCTCGTCTTCCGAGGTTGTTCTCTCTCGACATTCAAGATGTCCCGCCAAGGCGTCACTGCCCACGACGCCGGGTACGACCCGGTTCCCAATCCTTTAGTCCAGCCACAAGAGTTATCCTACAGTCCTCTAGCAGACTCGTCGTCTCCACAACATACTCCACAGCCCGACCATTTCGAATTCGACAACCATGCTCCTCAAACCCGCCCTCGTTTCATGGGCGCAGCAGCGAATGACGATCTTGGTATCCGTGATTCCATCACCTCGTACAACACAGCAGCACAGTCTGAAAACACTTCGTCCGTCTACGCCCTCAATCCCGAATCTCTTCCCGCTCGAGGATCACCTCTCCCTGCTGGTGAATCCGATCCATTTTCAGGACGCTATCATGATGATCCTCGCGCTGAAGAGGTTGATGAACTCCCTGGTGTCCCCATGATCAGCGTGGGCAGCAACAAGTACCTTGAGGAAAAACGGGCGGCTTATGCTGCTCCTCGTGCCAAGTCGCGACGGAAGTTTGTTATATTAGGCGCCATTGTCGGCATCATCATTATCGTTGTTGCCGTTTTTGTACCCCTTTACTTCACCGTCATTAAGAACTCTAGCAACAACGCCCAGAGCAACAACGCCTCGGCATCTCACTCGTCCTCCACGGCTCGTCCCAGCTCATCGCCCAAGATCGCTGCCGTCACTGGCGGAGACGGGAGCACCGTCACAAGAGACGATGGCAGCACATTCACGTACACCAACAAATTTGGTGGCTATTGGTATGACGACCCCAATGATCCTTTCAACAATGGCGCACGCGCGCAATCTTGGTCCCCCGCCTTGAACGAAACCTTCAAATGGGGCACTGATCGTATTCGAGGGTAAGCAATTCGTATTGAATATCGTCCTCCGCAAGCCAAGCCTCATGACCATCTAGTGTAAACCTTGGTGGTTGGTTGGTACTTGAACCAGTGGGTGCCATTCTTATATCGTTTTGACTTTTGAACCTACGATTGACGTCATTATTATTATTATTATTATTATTTATGAACAGTTCATGTCAGTCATTTATCATGCTTTTCATCGCTTCGGGCGGCACTCATGACATCTTAGTACTCCTGCTCTTTACGAGCAGTATCAAGATGCTGCGACTCCGGCCGTTGATGAATGGACACTTAGTGTCAATATGGCTGCCGACACAGCCAGGGGTGGTCTTCAACAACTGGAAACCCACTACAACACATTCATTGTGCGTCATCAGTGTTGATTCCAGGTGTATTGGAAACGCTGACTTGCGTCTGCTCAGACTGAGGACGATTTTGCTCAAATAGCCGCGGCGGGTCTGAACTTCGTCCGCATACCAGTGGCATGGTGGGCGATCGAAGTCCGTGATGATGAGCCGTTCTTGGCAAAATCGTCTTGGAAGTACGTGATGATGTGTGTATGGGGGTGGGTACGCAAAGCTCATTGCTTGATTCCAGATACTTTCTCAAGGCCATCAAGTGGGCGCGCAAGTATGGTATTCGCATAAGCATGGACTTTCACGCTGTGCCTGGCAGTCAGAACGGTTGGAATCACTCTGGAAGACTCGGCACCGTCAATCTTCTGAATGGACCTATGGGCTACGCTAACGCTCAACGTACTCTCGATTACATCCGCATTTTCGCCGAGTTCATCTCGCAGCCCGAATATCGAGACGTTGTTGTCATGTTCGGTGTCACAAATGAGCCTCAAGGACCGACTATGGGCATCGATGCACTGTCTCGCTAGTATGTTTTCCAACGAACTTGGAAGACAGTGTCATCTCTTATATTCTGTGTCGTTCATCCAGCTATCTACAAGCTTATGAAAACGTTCGAAAGGCTGGTGGAACTGGCACCGGGAACGGTCCTATGATTTCTTATCATGACGGTTTCTTCGGGTCGACCAAGTGGGCCGACTTCTTACCTGGCGCGGACCGCATTGCTCTGGACTTACACCCATACGTCTGCTTCGGCGATCAGTTGGCCCAGAGCATCACACAACAAGGGCAGAGGCCTTGCGATGCTTGGGGTGCTATGATGAACGCCTCGATGGGAGCGTTCGGCCTTACCGCTGCCGGTGAATTTAGCAATGCTGTGACGGATTGTGGCAAGTGGGTCAACGGTGTTGGCCTTGGCACACGCTACGAGGGTACTTATCCGGGCACAGTGGGTCAGACTGGCAGCTGCCAACCCTGGACTGATTGGACGAACTGGGACGATAATATGAAGCAAGGTACCAAGCAATTTGCCTTGGCCAGTATGGATGCTCTTCAAGTATGTCACTCTGCCATGATGACAATTCATCCCTCGTGCTGACACCGACTTGGCAGAACTTTTTCTTCTGGACTTGGAAGATTGGCAATTCTTCGATCTCTGGCCGGGTCGAGGCGCCATCTTGGTCATACAAGCTTGGCTTGGACAATGGTTGGATGCCAACAGACCCGCGCGAGGCGGCTGGCGTATGTGGAAACACTGCTCCTTGGAATGGCCCTCTTTCCCCTTCGCAGACCGGAGAAGGAACAGGTACTATCCCACAGACCGCTCTGGATCGACTGGCCTGGCCGCCTACCACGATAGGCAATGGCAATCTACCCGTCGCTGGGCTGCCCCGCTACACGCCCACTGGTCCTGTCCCCACTCTCCCTGTCCCCACTTTGACATCATCCAATAGCGCGACCATCAATGCCGGGAATGGTTGGGCTAATCCCTCTGACAGTGCAGGTCTGATGGTTCCCATCCCGTCATGCCCATATCTTAGCCCATGGGTACCCGATGGCCAAGCAGCTCCTCCTGCTTGCGGCACGGCTGCGAATGCTAAACGATTCGCAGCACCGCAAATCACGGCACCTCCATCTGTATAGATCAATCGTCAATCACACTTTTCAGACTACATCGGGCTTCGTATTGACACTTCTGTTCAAGGACCTCGTTACTTGATGTGTTTATATGTCGGTTTGCGCGGTCGTTGTCCTGTGTCGTGAACACATTACAACATTGCTGAGTTACGCCATACATACTGTACATGACTAGTCGTGTGGTATACATGGCCGTTCGGTATCGGGACACTTTCACTTTATATCAGGAGTACTTCATACATTCTTCCACTATCACCGATATACAACAGCGACCAGTCTGGGATGTGGACATCGCCCTTACATGTATTATTTTTAAATCTGCGCCGACGAGCGAGTTTATTCACGTCTGGGTGTCCATAATCAGTGTTCGCCGCTTGTCGTCGCGTACCGGTCCTCCAGGTCCTCTTGCCCTCCAAAGCCACCCTCAAAATTGTGCTCGCGCTCCGACACCGCGACATTGACTGGTGCGGCGCTCGAGCTGGTGCCGGTGCGGTCGTGCGTGTGTGACACTGTCTTGGCACGTAGGGCCTCGAGCTGCTCCTGCTCCTGCAGGCGGGGGGGCATGTCAAAGGCGCGGCGGGAAGCGGGGCCGTGTTGGTGTGTATCGAGGCTAACCTTTTGTCTGGCGTAGCGGGCCTTGTCAGCCTGCTCCTTCGCCTTCCAGGCGCTGTCCTGTAGGTGTACGCGGGTCAGTGGGTGAACAGGGTGGGCCTGCTGGCAGGGAGCGTACTTGTGCTGTGCTGGCAGCGCTAGTGTACATGATGAAGAGGTTGGTGGTCTGTCCGAGTCACGGTTGCCAGCGCCAGTGTGTAAGCCCGGGAAAGCAAGCCTGAGCATGTGTGCACTCCAGGGGATGACGTCATCGCGCCGCATGTGAATGTGCAGATTCGACGATGCTACGTTACAGTATTTTGGTACTGAAATACACGACGTATCATGATATTCTCAGCTACGCCTGTCCACCGTACGAGGTCGCCTGTGCTCCTCCCTGATTCTGTGCCTGCGCCTGAGCTTGCGTCTGAGCAGCCTGCATACTTGCTTGTCGCTGCTGCTGCTGCTGCTGCTGCTGCTGCTGTTGTTGTTGTTGTTGTTGTTGTTGTTGTTGTTGCTGTATGGTCAACGCCTAATCATCAGTCCCTAGCGGCCGCACGCCCAGACTCAGCTCAAACTCACCAGGAGGTGCTGGTACCGCAACGCCTCGAGTTGCTCTGGCGTGAACTGCGCCGGTACCGCAAAGTAGTTTGCCATGTTCGCAGGCACAGGCCGTGGCACGGCCACCGCCGCAGCCTGCTGCATGTTGGGCGATGCCTGATTGATCGCAGCGTGCTGCTGGGCAGACGGCGGCCGCGGCGGATTCGGCGTTGCAGACGAGCGCGGTGGCGATGTCTGGATGGCGGGAGAAGACGTGGTAGCACGCGATGCGGCGTATCCGGGCGACATGTGAGGCGCGGTCACAGGTGGGGTACCAGCGGCTATGTTCGCATTTGCTGCCGCTGCCGCTGCCGCCAAAACGCGCTGTTGGGCCGCTGCTTGGAGCATTTGCTGGGGAATGCGAGCAGCAGCCGCCGGAATCGCCGTCGGCATTCGTTGTTGCTGGGATATGCTGACCTGACTCCGGATCTGTGGTACCGTTTGGTGGTGTTGCATGCCATTTACAGGCGGTCTGTGCGCGGCATTGGGCGTTTGCTGTACAGGCTGTCCTTGCTACAACGACACAGACCAGAGTCCTTTCAGCAAGAAGAATTGAATAGCGCACGATAAAACGTACAGCAGCCGGCACTCCACCCCGCTGGGCTTGTTCGCGCATCAGTAATTGTTGGCGCGCGACTTCTTCGTTGCGCTTCCTCGTCTCCTGCTGGTCTCGTGCTTCTTTATCTGCCTTCAACTTACTGAGCTCAGCCGGATTGAGCTTCGGCATCTTGGTGAACTGTCCGTGAGTATCATGCACCGATGACGGCTTCCGACAATTGACTACGGTTGCGTCAGTCAACCCTTTGCACTGAAGAGAAATCCGTGACAAAAGCTTGCGGGAAAAGGACCTCACCAGCGGCTTTCTGTGTAGTGTCCCTTTTCTTCAGGACTTTCCGGATAGTCTCGTACATGAGCGCATGCCTGCGACGCTTCTTCGACTCGGAGTTGGGTGCTGGGGTAACTGCGTGGGTTGCTGCAGGCGTAGTGATGCTTGCCAGCCGCTTTCTTGTGGTGATCTGTGACTGCGGGCGGGCTGGGGTGGCCGGCGGATCGTGTGCAAAGAGCGGTTCCTTGTCCATCCTGTCCGCGATCCAGCGAGTTCTGTAACGCTCCTTGCACTCCCAGTCGAGCCTCTTCTCCGTCATGATGGCGCCACGGGACGAATTGAAGATATCGGCAATGAGGCCCCAATTCTTAGGATATTTCTCTGCCAGCTTCTTAAGAAGGAGATCCTCTTGGGTTGTCCAGTTTGTATCGACTACGCGCTTCGCAGGATCGCGAGGAGCAGATGGAAGTACAGAATCGTCATCAATCACTACTGTAACTGAGGGTTTTCCCCCTTCAAAAAGGCCTGCCAGCGCATGATCAGGAAGAAGAATCAGAAAGTCAAGATACTAACTCACTACAGAACGTATCCTCAGGGACCCTAAGGGGAATGTCGAAGTCGGGCACGACAGGCCCGGTATCGAAAGACGTCCAACCGTCTTCAGAATTCCAATGCGTAGACGGCTGGAGTGTCGACAGTAGCGTCGGTTTGATTCGCATGAACTTGCCGATAGGGGTGAGCTTTGAGTACGTCGTCTCCTCTGTTCTCTTGTTCGGATCATCACGATCCCGTTTTTCCCCTTTCTTCTTCACCTCGGCTGACGTACCGGTTGAAGAAACACCCGGCGGGACGACCTCAAAGACGCTATATGGTTGAAGGTCAGGGAATATGACCGAGAGATCGGTCGGGGGCAGCGGGGTGTCCGTGAGTGTGCTCCCTGTGCAAGGATGGGCAACTTCTTTGGTAAGGACAAGATCAGCCAAGTTGAGGAAAAGCGTGTGCTCGTCTGAATATGCAATCTGGCTTCGCAACGGCGCGTACACATTAGACTTCGCTTGTTTCGTGGGCGGTGGACAAGAACTAGGTAACTCTTCTGGCAGCGAAACAGAAGCAAGCATAGGGTTCTCGGACGTAGGCTTGAGTGCAGAAGATCGTTCATTTGTCCCAGATTCCTCTTTGATAGCGTCGCCACTATTGTTGTCCTGAGAGGGGTCAACATCCATGGCTGTGGAAATATCGTCGCCGCGCAGAACTGAATGATCCTCAATATCTTCAACCTTTAGCTGGATTTGCTGAGTAGTCGTCTGGGGCGTAATCTCATTACCTGGAGGCCTAGTAGTATTGTCGAGCGCCTCATTGATCAAAGCTGAAGATTCCAGTGCATCGATGACATCCTGTTTATCCTGGTCTTGTTCATCATCGCTGTCGTCAGAACCGTAATCACCAACGAGAAGTCCTTCCTGCTCTGGCTGAGAAACATCGAGGTTCATGACATCTTGGTCTTGGTCATCGTCCTCATCAAGGACAGAATCGTGTGCAAGGGGTTTCTGCCAGTCTACGATGATACCAAGCCTTTTTCTCTCTTCTCGAGAGCCCGCTTGATGCCATTCTAGAACTGCGGATCCGAGCTCGTATGCAAGCGCAATCTTCCATTTGCGCTCCTCGCGAAAATCGATTCGCATCCATTTCTTCCCAACAGGTCAGATACCAAGTCGGCCCTGAAAGCAAGCCAAAGCCATACCATCTCATCCAACAAGTAGTCCCAGTGCGTCTTGGAAAGACCTCCGACCCCTCGTTGCTTTTTGAGTTGTCTGTAGCTCCACCTACCGGCGTCCTTAAGCATCTCTATCCGTTCGAGGACTCGAAGATAACGTAATTCGGCGAATGCAACCTAATTTCTGTGAGACACATCCCAGAAGATCTATAAAACATGCTTACTCCCCATTCCCGTGTGGACAAGCATTTGGTAGCACGAGAAACGCGTTTCCACAGGGGATTCGCCCTAATTATAGCCCCCCACCGGTTGGCTCCCATTGGGGCCCAGTCGTCCTTACCATCCTTGCGACCATCAGACAGTTTTTCACCTTTGTCTTTTTCCTTTTCGCGCTTCCGTTGCTGCTTCAGGCCTTTTCCTTTGCGCTGGAACTCTGCTGGCAGAGACTTCATAGACGGCAAAGAGTAATGGTAGTTTCTTTCAAATTCATTGCCTTGCGTGAGACCACTATCGGCTGCAGGCGATAGTTCGGTCTCGACGGAAGGAAAGTAGTATTGCGGCAGCTCGCAGATAGCAGTGAACGTCATTTTGAGCGTGACTAGCGAAGGCCGACAGGACAATGCAGGGTATACCACTCGAGTTGAAGCCTGAGGAACGCGTGTTATTTGTGTGGGGGAAGGGGCTTGCATCCCCTCAATGTGGATATAATGCGGCATCGCCTGCTCTCCTTCGCCGACTGAGGCAGGAATATCCTCGGGGGCAGTAGGCAGCGAGGTCTGTCGGTCACTCGATAGTGCCTGAGCTACGTCTTGGGAGTGAGACGGAGTGCCAACTTCTGGAGGTGCACCTGGAGGGGATGGAGGTAGAGACTGGGGTTTGGCATTCGTTAGCTCTTCAAGGGCAATTGGCGACGAAGCATTTGTATGGATATGGTGCGAAGAGGCCTCTCTGAGTAGTACCGATGGCACCGACGACTCCCCTTCTTCCTGGATGTTTGAGTCGGGAGTCCCGCCTGTTCGTTCTCGTAAATCTGATTCCTGTTCCGTGGGAGGTGCAGACGCCTCCTCATCGACATCCATGGGTACCTCTACTGCTTCAGGATACTCTATACCTTGCATTGTTTCGTCCTGAACAGCAACCTGAACAGCGACCTCATCTGTAGACTCGTAGTCAGTCGGTACCGGTCGGGGCGACAGTGAAGGCTCAGAAATAGTGGATTCGCGGCTGGGCTCTATCACCTCTGGTGAATCTTCGACATTTGGCAGGGCCTCCTCCTCTTCCTCCTCTTCCTGCCTTTCTTCCTCTTCCTCTTCTTCCTGTTTCAACCCCTGATAAGGAGGGATAGAGAGCTCGTTGCTATCGAGAGTCGTTATGCTCCCGAGCTCGGGACTGAAGTCACGGTCAAGAGTGTCCGATCAAAGGAACGATTAACACGCACTGCTTCAGCAAGTCAAACCGCTCAAGGAATTCAGCGACTGCTGGCCCATCGTCCTCATCCGCCGACAGGACCGTGCCAACACTCTCCCGTCGCCGCAGGAGGTGGTACATCTGACGGAGCAACACAGTCCTCCGCTGGGCAATCTCTCTACAGCCTTTGTTAGTACGCCCTGGAGCTACACTGCACTGTGCAGCGATCTTTCACGCACTCAAGCTGAGCGAGACGCTCGTCAATCAGACAACTCGCCATGCTTTCTAATGATGATGATCCTTCCATTCTCCGACTACCCGCTTGAAGGGCGCAGCCTCACGAATACAGGATCTGCAAGTTCCTTGCTACAAAATGCACGCGGGCATACGACGCCAGCCAACACAGAAAAAGGGGTTTGGGTTTGGACTACAAGACTTTTCCTATCGAGTCTGCAGCTTCGCAGAGACCCTAGAGAAGTAACTGGTCTCAAGTGTGGGCGCGAAGTAAGTTGTGGTGGACGGAAGGTAAAGAGGTATTACCCTTTATGGGCACCACGCCACGGAATTCTGTGTGGCGGCAACTTGCGGTCGGTGCCAAATGGTCGGCTAGCATTCTCTATGATATGATCATACAAGGATTCGAATAATCAAAAGGAATGACAACAGGAAATAACTAGTTACCCGACAAGACATACTATAATTGCTCAGAAAACAGAACAAAGTCCAGTAGTGACAAGAAACTCCAATATTGCGCGATCCTCATGTCATGTCTTGTAAGCTACTTCATTAGTCCCTCCTGACCGTACTCAGCATCGCTATGCGCTTCGTCTACTTCCGCCTTCTCGGCCGCTCCGAACAAGCCACCAACTCCGACCAGAGTAACATCGATACTTACATCGTCATGCTCCTCTGATTGTTCCTGCTCACCGCTAACAGAAGACTCCGAAAGTACCTGAGATGGGTCAGCGTCTGAAAGAGCCGGAGAAGGGATGATTGGCGACAGCGATGCCGTAGAGTCCAGAGGAGGAGCAGAGTCGGTGAGCAGGTCGGTCAGCGAATCCACCGCAGCCCCAGGCTCAGCAGAAGTCTGGGGGACTGGGTCAGAGGACACCAGTAAATGCACTAGGGTTGCCTCTTGTGACTCGGTAACAGCAGACTTCTTCAGCGTAGGGTCCTCCCTGCGTGGTACGGCCAATGAATGACCATCAAGCGGATGATCAATCTCTCGCATCATCAGACCACGACCACTCTCCAAATCCGGCAGTGCGAATTCAGTCGGACTAGGACTAGAAGAACATGCAATATCACTCGAAGTTGGTAACACCAGCGGAAGAGGAGCGGGAGGCTTGGAGACAGCGATCGTTGGGAGTGCTTGCTTAGGCGTCGTTGATGCTAGCGGGTCACCATTGCCATCCAGTGAATACGAGCGTTTGACGTTGCTGACATCTGTTAAAACAGGTATCGGAACTTCAGCTGCGGAACTCGTGGTGGCCTTTGCAAGATCAAGGACACCCAAACCCTTTTTCTCGGGTCCCTGAATGAGCAGGTGAGTCACTGAACGTGTACAAACAATGTAAGGAACAACTCACCTTCCCCTTGTCTTGCAATTGTAAGGTTTCAGTAATAATCCCTAATTCTGCCCACTTGCGGCGGCTCTTATCCGCCCACGCCTCCAAAACACCACGACCTCGATACTCTCCCGTCAACCGCAAGCCTCCAGCAGTAGGGTCCCCGTTTCCGTCTCCAGAACCGCGACCCACTCCATCAAAAAAGTAGCTCTCATAACCCAAGTCATCCTCGCTTCCCTCGCTCTCATTCGCCGCGCCAATTTCAAACCCTTCACCACTCTCGAGATCGTCAGCGAATGCGGCAAGCCACTTTGCCCAACCGGTGGTTCCGTCGCCTCGCCAGAGGACTACCTTGGTATCAAAGTCTCCTCCGAAGATAATGACCTGACCGACCGCACCGCCTTCTGCAGGATTCATATCCACGCCAATGTAATTGCCAGCTTTATCCGTGATAAGGGGTATCCAGCCACGTTGTGAGTACTCCCCGCGAATCCAACCATGAGGGATCGATTGCATAACTTCGCGTAACTTTGCACCGGTATTGGGGTCGTCGTCCACCCTACGCCAGCGTTTCCAATCGTCCAGGACATCTTCTAAGGTCATTAGCGTTAAGCCGAAGAAGAGACCTTCAGAGCATCCAGCAGAAGACTCAGGGTCCTGTCCATCTACAATCAGATAGGACTCCTGGACTACCTGAGGAAGGGAAAGGCCAAACTGCATCTCTATGTCTGCATAATCCTGTGGGTAGAGACCGTAATTAAGGGTATCTCCAAGTTCAGGGTATTCATTAGAAAGCCATGCCCGAAGACGGTTCCAGGTTTGCTCTAGCGGGGGGTATGGTGCCAAAGGAGAAAGAGGAGTCCGATGGAGAGGCAGCAAGGTCGTTGATGGACGATTACGATGTACACTAGCCACAGGTAAGGGCATGACGCTAGGTTGGCAACGAAGAGAGAGAACGTACCCTGTGGGTATAGAATCATACTGCCCTCCACTTGACTGAGGAGGATAGGTATATGCGGTAGTCAGAGCAGAATCTGGATCTGGTGTGCCTAGTGGGTCACGGCTGTAGGAATCGTGATGAGAGGGGAGAGAGAAGGCCTCTTGAGTGGATGTTATGGCCTGACTACGCTTGTTGTTATTTGACTTTGAAGAGAACCAGGAAGACAGCCAGCGCATGATGGGTATTCAAGAGCACGAGGTTGCTGACGGAGGAAGGATGTCAGTGGCAGACCCGACGGCAAAGTCTGTGCACTGGCATACGCAGCAAATAATAAGAGGGTGCGAGTGGTTTGGGTGGCAGCTTGCTCCAAAGAAGTGTTCTAAAGACGTGCCTATTTCGGCAACTCAATCCTATTTTGTACAATAACACTTCCGGTACAAACAACTAAGCTCTGTCTCGATATCACTCTACATTCGTCCTAGCTTATCCGCAACTGTGAACTCCGCGTCAGTCTTGGCCTTGATTTCTTCCACCGTAACGCCTTCCGCAAGCTCGACCAGCTCGAGTGCACCCGCCTCGCGACGCACGTCAAAGACACCTAGCTCGGTGATAATCCGGCTGACAACTCGTACACCTGTCAATGGTAGCGAGCACTGCCTCACCACCTTGGCACTGCCGTTCTTCCCGCAATGCTGCATGATAGCAACAATTCTTGTCTTTTCCGGATTTGAGACCAGATCCATCGCGCCGCCTATTCCTGCGAAAAACGAGCACTCGAGTGAGCGGGCATTGTGAGATACCACTTATTAGAGTCGAATACCTTTCATCAGTCTTCCGGGAACCGTATAGTTGGCGATGTCACCGGCTTGCGATACTTGCATGGCCTATGTCGGACGCGGAATGTCAGTTTCGAAGACAACCACTGCAGATATATATAAACCTACACCCAAGATCGCGACATCGAGATGACCACCCCGGATCATGGAGAAAGATTCAGAAGAGTCTACCGACTGGCATAAGACTGATGATAACGAACAGCATACTCGTGTACGCACCAAAGGTTGAGGCACCAGGCAAAAGGGTAGTGGTTTCCATCCCCGCGTTGATGATATCACTACAACGCGCTGGCAATCTCAATGTTAACAAGTACCGCATGACGGACGAAGAACGTACGCGTCGAGCTCCTTCCTCATTGGGTAAGGACCCATACCCAGAATGCCATTCTCACTTTCCAGCCAAACTTTGATCCCCGGGGAAACATGTTCTGGCACCAGAGTTGGCATTCCGACGCCGAGGTTGACGTGGAAACCATCCCGGACCTCCTTCGCCGCGCGTTTCGCGATACGATGCCGCATATCCTCCTTCGGGTCTATTGAGGCCTGGGAATCCCCACAATCTTGTGCGAGAGTCAAAATATCGATCTCCTTGGATGCTGTCGCTTGGACGATGCGATCCACATATATGCTTGGAAGATGTATAAAATTGGGATTAAGCTCCCCAACAGGGACTATATGCTCTGCCTGTGAGACCAAATATGAGCTCGTGATGGCAGTATGAAGGGAAAAAAGCGTGAAGCGAACCTCGACGATAGTGAGCGCGGCATTTCGAGCCATATGCGCGTTGAAGTTGTTGGCCGCGTGCCTACAAGCAGATCAACACATCATACGAGGAGCACGGAAAAACTGGACAATACTTGAAAATGCAATTGCCGATTTCATCTGCCTTCCATGCGTGCACAAACGCGACATCACCAGAAATGGCAGGCTCAAGAATGAATCTTCGCCCGTTGAAGATTCGAGACTCCTTTTGATTGCCAGGTATAAGCACCTCTTTGGCTCCGCTTCCTGCCTTGTAGCGGATCGGGATTGATCCAGTTTCTACTGCAGTATGTGCCCCAGTAGGCGTCCATATTGCTGGCATACCAGCTGCATGAGCGCGTATGCGTTCGATGATGGTGCCTTGAGGAGAAAGCTCCAATGAGACCTCCCCGTTTAGGTACATTTGCTCGAAATCCTTGTTCCTGCAGGTCTATTGAGATGATAAATGTGTCAACAAAAGGCAAGCCGTCTCACCCGCCTAGATGAGATATGATGAGTTTATCGAGTTGTCCGGTCCTGAGGAGCCTTGCTATATTATATTGTCAGACATTGACAACCCTTCAACAGGGCAAGGGTGAGCGTACCAAGACCGAAGTCGCCGCGACCTGGAATACCCGTCACTGCTGTGAGATTTCTCACTTCTCGCCTCTTTGCAACTGCTCTAAGCAGCGTTTCCGGGATACCACACGGCCCAAAGCCTTTCAGAAGGGACCGTGGACAAGAGTAGACGAATGAAGGCAGAACTGCAGCTCACCTCCACTGAGGATTGTATCTCCGGACTTGATATCTGCGACAGCTTCGTCCGCAGAACTCCAAATCTTCTTGCTATGAGGCGTAACCGCGGCAGCAATGGAGTACAGACGCACGCTAGTGGACGCACACGCGCCACGAACACGACATGAGAGTGTAGCCTCGAGGGCTAACATTGGGAATAGCGAAGAGAAAACAAGGGATGCTGGGAAGGCTAGGGCGGGTGAATTCGGTGGACACACTGGGCGTCATTGATCCAAAGGCAGTTATATATACAGCAGCAAGGTACTTGTGTCTGTCTCTGGAACAACACAACTGCAGGCATCGTATAGCTAGACCTGGGGACGTGATTGACATTCTACCTGCCTTCAGTGACTGTGTGGGCGATAGCAGAGCCATCATAAGCTATCATTAGTTACCACTAGTTCGTGCACACCACATCTTGTGCAGTCACACAGATGTAATGGAAAGTCACGGTATCGTCACACTGGCCGGTTTCAAAGTCCGTTCAGCGCTAGACATTAAGGAAGATATACCATATGTATGAAGTGTACTGGCTATGTAATATGTACTGTGGGTTGCAAGAGTAATATAGACTGTGATCATTATTAAGATGCCCAGACGGCAATGGCTGTGATGATGTGGATGTGACAGGGACAGTTGGTGAAAATCCAGCACCTATGTGATTTTGCCTGGGCTGATGGTTTGAATATGGAATGGGTAAAGATCCTTGCATTTGCGAGAAAAACGGAAACACATTCAATTACTGTGACCAGCTCTAAATTATCACTGTGGATACGATAGCGTTCTCGATTGTTTTTCGAGAAGATAAATTTTGAATTGTCGCCCTTTCGGCCACCTCCCATCTGACACCCCTTCTCATCAACATTCCAGTTGTGTTCTGGTGGGATTCCTTTAAACTTATCGCCTAAGGTCTTGCGCATATCAAAATACTCCGTGATCATTGCCTTGTTGAAATTTTGTGCGCCTCGGGGTTTCGCGGCAATGATATCCGCGTGACGAGAAAGGAAGCGGCGGACCCAATTCTTGCCAGGGTAAACCCTCACCATCTCGAATATTTGAGCACGGAGTTTTCGGGGATGGAGAGGGGTTGCTGAATCTGAGTTATGGTGGCACCAGTCCACCAGTACCTTTTCATTGAGCAATGATCGCCGAGCGCCGCGATTGCCTGAAGCACGATCTCGCACAGTCTGTGGGGCACCTAAAGGAAAATTGAGTCACATCAAGATTACTGAGGGAGTGCTTACCTTGAGCTATAGCTGCACTCCGGAAACTGCTATAAACACCAGTCAAGGTGTCATGGATGGCAGCTTGAATGCGAGCCTCTTTGATAGGATCTCTGGGACCTTCCCACTTCCCACCAACTCGAGTGCGGACCATACTACTCACCCATGTATGCATTCAGACGTGTTGCCACTAGCGTGTCTGAGTTCCAAACCCCGCTGCGGCAGTACCGGCAGGTGACATTGAGAGTGACACAAGCTGTTGTCACCACCAAAACTTTATCTCTTTTGTTTCTTGTTAGATCGCATCCGTTAAAGCTTGTGGGGCATTCTTATGATTTATCATTTCATATACATGTATTAGTTTGAAGATTTGTAGTAGAAAAGTGTTGTTTCGAACAATGCACGAGATGTGGGGATGCACGAACTAGTGGTAACTAATAGTAATCACCTTCACTTTGACTACGTACACAGCCAGTAGCATGCCGTCCGATTTTGCACGGACTCGGAAGCGCACTTGCCGTGTCCTGGAAACCCTACAGAACAATTGTCTCCTGCTGAGGTCAACTTGGCAACCAAGGACTAGTACTATGGCCAACCAATTCTACAATGACCACGTCTTTCGTACGAGCCGTTTCTGTCCTCTTGCCACTCCGACTTTCCACGCAGGGTTTGCTTTGATGGGGTAAAATACAAATATGTACGCGCACGTTTACGTCCCATAGATCCATCTGCGTCATCACAGCTTCCCAAGGTTGCTCCTGACCTTAAAGTCGCACCCCGTCTTCGCCTTCACCTCCTCCAACGTCACACCCTCTGCCAGATCAGTCAATTCGAGCCCACCGTTCTGCCGATCAACGTCGAAGGCCGCGAGCTCGGTGATGATCTGGCTGACAGTCCCCGCTCCCGTCAACGGCAGTGAACATTCCTTGAGAATCTTCGGGCTTCCGTCTTTGGCGCAGTGCTCAAGTACCGCAATGACTCGCGTGTTGTCAGGGTTAGAGACAAGATCCATGGCACCACCAATACCTAATTAAGGTCGATGATCTATCTAAAGCCAGAATACGAAATGTGTGGACTCTTACCCTTCACGAGCTTTCCAGGAATCATGAAGTTTGCAATGTCGCCGGCCGCGGACACTTGCATGGCCTATACAGACATTAAAGGACCAGTATTCGAATCAAATACAAGTATACACTCACACCAAGGATAGAAACGTCAATATGTCCTCCGCGAATCATAGCGAATGACTCGCTGGAGTCTGAAGACGCAATCTTGAACATCACTCCGAGGGACTCTATGTAAAGCAGTGTCCTTACCGAAGATAGAAGCGCCTGGAAGAAGTGTGACCGTCTCCTTCCCTGCATTGATGATATCACTGGTACTGCATCAGTATCTGATACAAAAGACCCATGAAGCAAAAGCGCGACTTACGCGTCAAGCTGCTCCTGTGTGGGATAGGGACCCATTCCTAAGATGCCATTCTCGCTCTGCAGCCAAACCTTGACATCGGGTGGAAGGTGCTCTGGTACTAGTGTCGGCATTCCAATGCCAAGGTTGACATGGAACCCGTCCTTGAGCTCTCGGGCTGCACGGCGGGCAATGCGGTGGCGGAGGTCCAATGAGGCAGCCTGAACAGCGTCCGCTTTTTCTGACGAATCTTGAGCGAGCGTTACAACTTCGATCTGCTTGGGAGCCGTGGCTTTGACGATACGGTCAATGTAGACCGCAGGAACATGGATAGCGTTAGGAGAGAGTGACCCAACAGGAACGATCTCTTCTGCCTACATGCCCGGCAGTCATTAATATCTCGATGCGACGGGAAGTCGAAAATATGTTTACCTCAACGATTGTCAATTTTGCATTCTTCGCCATGACGGAGCTGAAGTTGTTCGCCGCGTACCTACACCCCATCAATGTTAGAGGAGACTGATACCGTCGTACGTGCAAACGAACCTGAAGACCACGTTACCAATCTCGTCCACTTTCCATGCCCTGATGAATGCAACATCACCAGGGATGGCTGGTTCGAGGACGTATCTGCGGCCGTTAAACTTTCTGGCCTCCTTTTTGGTCCCCGGAATAGCAACACCCTTCGACATACCACCGGGGTGGTATCGGATAGGTATTGAACCTGCTTCTACTGCTGTAGAAGCACCAGTCGGAGTGAAGAATGCAGGAATGCCAGCGGCATGAGCGCGGAGACGCTCCACGAGCGTTCCTTGGGGGACCAGTTCGAGCGAAATGTCGCCCTTTAAGTATAGCGATTCGAAATGTTTGTTTCTGGCAGCAATTGGAACTTGCTTACTTCTGCTAAAGAGATGAGGTGACATTACTCACCCTCCAATGTATGATGCAATCATCTTGTCTATTTGTCCACTATGCAGCAACTTCCCAAGTCCGTTCATTCCCGACCCAGCATTGTTTGACACAGCGGTCAACTTTGTCACCTCCGGCCTGTTGACGAGAGCGCTAATAAGAGTGTCTGTCGCCGTCCCGGTCAAAGAAGCACAGCAAGAAGGCAATGCGGTCCCACTCACCAGGTGTACCACACAGCCCGAAACCTGAGGAGTGTCTCAACATCGGACGACTTGTATAACCCGACGTCAGACATACCGCCACTCAACAGGATATCACCAGACTTGACGTCCTTGACTGCCTCATCAACAGAGCTCCATACTTTCTTCTTGTTGGGCACAGGAAGATCCGTCGGCGTGCTGTACGCACGGACGCGGACGATGAAAGAAATGGGAGCACTGCGAGCTCGCAGCACACTCAACGCGACGAAGGATCTGTAAATCATGACAATGTCTTGTAGATGGATTGCTGAAGGGAAAGGTATGTGTGAGGATGCAGAAAGTCTGGAAGAGTCAGCCGAGCTTAGGCTGGCACGCTTCCGTCTGTTCCCTCCATCTTACGGGAATCAATTTGTTGTAATATTAGTCCGGCACGGAACCTCGCGAAGTGGTACTCCGGGAAAAGGAAGTTCCTTGTGTCTATTTTGAGCTCACCGTAAAAGAAGTTGTTCAACGTTTGGCCTTGAGTTCTTGGGTCACAACCACTTTTTTGGATGAGGTGCGCAGTGAAGCACTAACTTTCACGTCGAGCCATCCGACTCGCTTGCTTGGTGTTCCGCACAATACAATGCGGGTGATCACATGTCCAGACGGACGAGCCACAGCCGAGATGTACAGATCTTACACAGATGTACATATTCCCCACACTTTCCACTTCAACGCCTTCGTCCAGGCCCCTTCGGCCTCGCAAATGCTTTCTTCTCCTCTGTATTAGGAGTGGGCGTACCAGCTCCAGAGTGACCGCCTTCGCCTCTGTAGTTCAGCTTCTCCATTAGAAATGCAGTGTTCAGTTCCGTCGGATCTGACGTCTCAATTCTTTGAGGAACGAACAAATTAGGGAACCATGTCTTGGCCACTGAGGAAATCAAATTTGCTTCTGACGAATATAGCATACGATGTTTGACTGGGGACGATAGTGGGCACGAGTATATGAGTACTGTGGAGAAATGAAGTTAGAAAGATCGGGCATGGGTTGGCTATGCAAAAACGTTGTACCGATTTTCCGAGCTTCTTCCCACTGGAAGGCGACGAATGCAAATGCTGGTGCCCTGATTCAGTGAATGATTCACAACAATAGGGAACCAGCTAACCAGGTTCTGAAACAGGTATTTTAGACCACAACCTATCAAGAGGCGAATCTACCCCATCCTTCAAGATCAAGGTGTCTGAAGATGGGTCGACGTTCTGTCGCACCGTAAGCTCTGTCGGAGGGTAGTTGACATCGAGGATACTTACGACCAAGACCAACCGATCGCCGGTAGTATCCTTAAGAGCCTTGACAGCATCCTCGGCGTCCACCGCCCACTTGAGCCTAACGGTATCGTCTAGATGGGTTTTCTTCGCTCTGCTTCCCTCATACGCACTACTACCTGCTTGCCGCTCAGCTGCCTTGACCTCTGCCATTTCCTTTTCTCGAGCGCTCATCGGCTTCGGGGCGCTGGTGCGTTCTTTGTGAGCATCGTACGCGGCCAGCGTCAACCCGTCCTTGGACGTCACAAACAAAGTGTCAGTGAAATGGGCAGCCCCCAAGTTCTTGGTCAGGGAATGGCGAGTCGATGCATACAGCGTCTTGACGGCGCTGTGAGTAACCGACGACGGCAAATGCTGATTTAACATGCCTTTCCTCTGACATCCGCAGATTCTGGTACGTAGTGCACCGCAAGCCATTGTGATGGTGGGTTGTCCATACGGACCAGGACGTAAGCTGAGACGTCGTCGTCCAACAAGCCTTGGAGCTGATCGAAGTCAGACTCGAAGGAGCCTGAAGGAGGATGAATGGAATCAGGGACGAGGGATTCTGTTAAATGATAATGGTGAGACAGAAAGCGCTCTGAAGAGAATGATTAGTATGGACCGTTGCGGATGGAGATCTTGAGGAAGCGGACGTTCTGATTGACAATGGCATCTGAAAATGAGGAGGAAAGCTCTTCAGAGACACCAATACCAGATGTTGCAGACATGACTAGATAGTGCTGATAGTAACTGTATGGGATGGCTTGTTATAGTAGATACCAGAGAGCAGTGATGATACAATTCCAATTTCCATTCTATCCTAGTAAACGACGAACAGCATAACGTCAGCGTTTGGGTCTGCGCCGCTCGCTCAATACACAACTTCTTTGGTTTATATTCTATTCCGGTCTTATAAGTAAGATACAAAGACACCAGCCAGCGACCGAGTGAGAGGATTCAAAATGCAAACGGCTGTGGTCCGAGGTATAGAGCAGTTAGTAAGTTGTTATCAGTGCTAGAGTGATCATCAGCCTTGGCCTTAGATTAGCATCTTGGTAGAAAGGTCACTCAGAATCTAGTCAGAATCTGCATAGACAACTTGGTGTCACAATGTGTAATTCCAAACTTGAAAGGAATAAATACACAGTTAGAAGGAGTTTCGAACTGGAGGTTCTAGTAACATCTGGGAAAGTCGCGCGGTGTCTGTTGTCAGTGTCCTACTATCGCTACCTTGGAAGTGCAAAATCTGTCACGAATTGTCACGCTAGCAGCCACCGAAATCCAGTCCTGACGCCAAACTGACGCGTCAAGACGGAGCTTGGAACTCATATGTATCGCTTTGTCACTTTTTTGAAGATTTGTTCGTCTCAACATTCATATGACACTGGACGGTAGGATAAATACATGTATAGCGATTCTGTATGTAGGAATGGTGTCCATGGAAAGTTTTGATTTTTTTCATGCCCTACTTTTCCTGCTAAGATCCCGACACAGAAGGGTGTTTTGTACCTCCCTGAGTAATGGTAGTACTCCTTCCCATCTTCTTCGCTGGAGCCACCTTACCCGGTACTGTAGTCCTTGTCACATGATACAGTTCTGATAAGACTACTGTGATCCACAGCCTTAATAATGGAGAAGTCAAAGAAATTGTGACAGGACAGTGCCAACGCGTCGGGTCACAGTGGTAACACTGTGTCGAAGAACGACATCTCGTGACATTTGCTCTTCAATTCGAGAGTTTGCATTTTGAGACATACAGACATCTTATCTGTCTGAAAAAACCCACGATATGCATGTAGTATACTCCGGACATGTCGCAATATCTTCATGGCACCAAAGCTCAATCTGCATTTGTAGCGCATGAATGTATTCTTGGTGTGACAAGGACTCCCGTTTCCCTAAAATAGACGAGCACCACTTGGTATATTCCCAGCCAACTTGAACACTTTTGACCGCACCCTTACCAATGACGACGCTGAGCACCCCTCCGTATGTGCCCTACCAAGCATATAAGGTATCTGGCGTCTACCACCGGACGCTACTTCTTTACTGACAAAATGCTCAGTCTAAGAGGCACTCCAGAAACGCTTCGAATTATGAGAACGATTCTGCATCCTCACGCCCATCAAGTGTAGTGATGGACGACTCATTCGTTGCTCCGTCTCCCGTATCTTCAATCCAGCCACAGTATGAGAATGGCAACCGGAGTCACCGTACGGCAATGCATAATGGGCACACAGAGCATACATCGCGGAGGTCGTCCTCAATTGATTCGCATCCAACCGTCCAATTCCCTTCAATTGCTGCAGTCTCCATGAATGGAAACAAATCGAGTACAGAACCCCCCTCGCCTCGTCTGCCATCGCAGAGAGACGAATCATTGGTGTCCAGGTCCACCTCTATCTCTGTAACTGTCGTTTCCCCACACCCGAGGGTTGATACAAGCGCCGCATCCCCCACCGCCACCCTATCAAACGATCCACTGCCCACTGCATCTGGCTCAAAGCCGTCAGTGGCACTACGGGCGCGTAGGACATCGACACTCCGTCATGTTCCTCTACAAAATCACCCAACCAGCCTACCATCGTCACCACTACGATCTGTCGGCACGCATACACGCACCATCTCCCTTTCGTCGAGGCATTTCGATCAGTCTTCGGCCCTCAGGGAGGTTCCTCGCAGTCATCTGTTGGCAGCTTCCATTACTCGGAGCATATCAGGAGAGGGGGGTTCCCGAGGCTCCCACGCAGCAGCGTCCGCTTCAAGCATCCAGGCTCCATCCCCACAACATCTCGCTAACAACCACGCGCAACCACAAAAGCAGCGGAATATCAGTGAAATCTTCCAGCCTCCCCCTCGCCAGTCTTCTCTTCGACTCCCGCCAAAGCCGCCACCAAAGACGCCGTCACCTACTCACACGCCTGCTTCAATTTCGCCAGTTTCTACACCACATACCCGTGCCAGCACGCCTGTCCGTGCGTCCGCGGCTTACCGGCCAGGCTTTCAACCCAAAGGCGTCTATCGTCCATTAACGGACGAGTTTCTGGAGTCCCGCAAGCTCCATCGTGATGTCGGACATGTTGAGCGCACGCGCCTAGAGCGTCGTTTAGAGAAGCTCGTCAGTCTACACTTTGGGTCTGATGCAGAGAAGCTGGCGGCTCGCCCTCGGCAGACGAGAAAGGTGTCATCCATCTTTGACTTCAGTGTCAAAGAGCTGAGAAATATGGGCGCGAGTGATCTATGGAGAGGGATTGTTCAAGCCCCGCTAGCTTCTGGGAGTAAAGCTGATATTCGAGGTGCGGAGTTGGCATTCGTGGTCTATGTATACAACTTACTTACCCTCGTGCACCAGCTGCTGAACAGACCATAACGCCATGGCAGAATGATGCGGATGTATCCCAGTGTCCGCTATGTTTGTAAGCGCCTTCTCGGTATTACTTGGCTATGCTCAATGGTTTCACGTTCATAGAGCCTCCTTCCATCCCATCACCAATCGGAAGCACCATTGCCGTCTCTGTGGCCGAATCATATGCTCTTTGCCTGTCAAACGGGGCCAACGCCCCGTCACCTGTTCTCTTCTCTTCGTCATGGACCCTAAAACAGGACTGATTGAAGAGGTGGGAGAGGGTGTTGACTATGGTGTTCGAAAACGCATAAAACCTGGTGCACGGGTGACAGGTAAAGCCAAAGAAGAGATGGGAGATGACGAAAAGTTTCTGAAGGGCGTAAGGATATGTCGTTCGTGCCATCCCATGCTTCTGTATGTTTTAATTTTAATCTTAATTTTTTTATTTTTACTTTGCCATTGCATGAGCTGATCTTTGACAAAGCCGTCAGCAATACAACCAGGAAATTACACGCGTGCCGACCTTCGCAAAGCTCTACGATGTCTTCATTGGTTTAGAAAAGGATATCGAGGAGGCACTCCCTATATTCCAGGAGTTGCTTCTGACGCTTAGGTATAGTTTCGTTTCGACAATGTTTTTTGTAGATGGTTTTGACGTCGCATTAGTCACGACGACCAGCCGACAGCTGAGGCATCTGCATCGCGAAAGCGTCTGTTGGATGCGTTTGCACAATATGACGCGTTGGCGAAGCGAATACGAACGTTGCCAACGCCCGGTTCTAATAGCTCACAAGATAGAGTACAGGCCGCTATTCTGTCCAGGGCGAACGTGTTCCTGCAGAAGCATATGTTCCCATTACAAGTGCGTTCTTCATACTTATCAGCTCCCTGAAACGTTGGCGCCAATAATTGTCTGTAGTCACTCCCAAAACCCAAGAAGACTACTTCCCCGGCCTCACCTGAGAGAGCACCCGTCATTGATCCCAATTCAGAGGTGGCACATGTCCTGCAGCCGCTGCTCGAGCAGGAGGCTCTCCTTGAGTCTTTCGTGGAGGAAGCAAAAGCACACAGGAAGTTTGAGGACGCCAAGACACTGAAAACGAACCTCAAAGAGATCAGGTTCGAGATTGACAAGATTATGGAGAACGCGCTAAGCAAGTAATCCAAGACACTAGGGGACAGTTTCTGTTCAATGCATGACATACTTATGAAGTCATAGATCATCAGATACCCTTGAGCTATACTTACAATCCAAGGATGTTACATCTCATGGTACGGTATGGCATGGCATACAAATCCAAAAGCATAACAATGGGACAATGTTGAAGATTGGCGTTAATGTTGAGTGTAGTAGAAAACAAGATGAGATAAATACGTGCAATGCGATGGACATTCTACAATTCTACCTGTGAGTGTTGTATGACTAGAAGGCCCAAATGTTACCGAAGAGAGCAAGATCAAGGTCATAAAAGTGCAAAGATCGAAGAAAAAGGATCGACGTGATTATACTCCGTCCAGACCGTCCTCCGTGGTGCCCCGTCTCATGCGGCGTGGTGGTGTTGATGTCTTGAATGTTTGGCCGGGGAGTGCGCTGTGGGGCATGTCTCTGACCATGGGCGACGCAAGCCGGACCGTTACAGGCCCTTGAGCGCTTCGACTTCTGGATAAACTAACGCCTAGACGGCCATCCTTCACATTGGCGAAGATAGGCTGCGGCGTCATACCATGTATCATAGGAGAAAGAGACCGAGAAGAGTATGGGGAAGAAAATGATGAAACATGAAGAAGAATGACCAACTCTTCCGTAGCATTGGTCAACTTGACCATGTTGTTCCGCAACACTGATGAAAGAGGATGTGAACCGCCGTAAGACTTCAAGATAGTTGAGAGCTGGACCACAGTCTTTCGGAAAAATATCAACAACTGCGTCCAGTTACATGACACGGGACGAACCTTGATGAACACATGAGCATCATCCCGGACAGACTTCCTGTCAACCTGTCGTCCTTCTTGTAAAGCCAACACGCTTTCCTTCAGCTGGCGGGTAATGGTCTGTGCCCTGGACAGACTCTGTGTGACGCCCTCTTGTTCTTCAGGCATCTCAACCAACATAGTGTTCATCGTGTCCCAGACAGACGGTGCTGCTTCGACAGCCATGGCCATCGCGTCAACAGCCTCTTTGTCCACAAGAGTATCGAGGCTAGATGGCGCATCTGCTACTGGACTTCGAGATAAACTCAGTAGTGGAGAGGCCGCTCCTGAACCGGGAAATGATGACTGCGAGCCATGTCGAGAATGCGATCCCAAAGGACACACGGGACTCCTAAGTGAAGCTTTGCTCGGATTTGCTAACGGGGTACTTGGCGTCTGAGGGCAGAAGCGAAGTGTCGACCGCGGCGTAGGTGTCTCCGTGATCGTTCTGATTGCGATGCCCCCTTGTAAGAGAGTAGGCTCCACCAGAGAGGGAAGAGACTTTCCAATCTCGACATCCTTCGAACTGAAGGAGCCTGCGTGACGGCGTGCCATATGTGTTCTTCCGGCTGCCAAAGGAGACTCTCGGGCCGGACGATTTGTCTGCAAGGGAGAGAACGCAGACGATACAGGAGGGGCTGATGCAGGAATTGAGTCGGCGGGCCTTACCACAAGCACATGGTTACTGGTCTGATTTAACCGTGGCTTTAATGAGAGAGGAGGACAGGGATCCCGTAGCAATGGTCGAATAGCATCAATGTGTGGAACCATCGACCGCCACGAGTTCGATATCTCCGCTGAGGCACCATACAAGATGAGTAGCATCTGTCTCGTGTAGCGCACATCGTCGCGTGTCGCAAGGACCTTGAGTTGGAGTGCTAAGACGCCGATGGCCTTACCGAAGACAGCCACGTTGTCCTTGCAACTCTCGATTACTGCCCTACAGACAGAGGGAGTGGGTAATGTTCTTCGACTCATCGAATCAAAGCGGTCCAGCGCATTGATAAGTTGAGTCATATAGGTACTAGCCGGGTCCAGTACTTTAAGCAAAACCGAAGAAAGTCTTTCATCGATAGCATATACAGTATAATGTCGGAGTGTTTGATAGATTTGTGACACGGCAAATAGGATTCCGCGGATGGCGTCCACAAGACTGAGCAGAGAATCAGGGATAGTATGTGAAATGGTAGATGAGGGCAATGTGGAGAAGCGGCGAAAATAGGAGTTACGTTCGATATCCATAGGTGGGGCGGGACGATCAACGAAGGTCAGCGACGAGTTCACGGTTGCTTGGGCAAACGGTCGAGAGGTACGAGAGTTAGAAGAATGCGCGTCAGAAGACCCTGATGAGTCTTGCCGCTGAGAAAGTGGTGAAGGAATGGAGAACTGATCCGCAGGCTGATTCGCCTTTAAACTAGCCGAAAGCTGCCGTAGATGGGGTGCACCGTTCACTTCTAAACATCTAGAACTCACACCCATGCTCAACTTGTCAGGCCTGAGATCCGGAAGACTCTTCTTGCCTGCGAGATTTGAATAGAAAGGACCTCGACTTGAGCCAGTATATGAGGCATTGCGTGCATGGGACTGCAAATCGGCCATCTGTTTGTTCGGCTCGTCATCAGCTGAAGAGGATACAGAACCCTCAGGTGTCGGAAGATACGTCTCTAAAGAGTGTGATGGTGATACCGAAGCTTTGCTGACCAGCGACAACGAGTCGAGTAAAAGAGGCGGGGGTCGCTCAGAACGTGGTGACGGAGTGGTCTGCTTCACGGACTTCTGTACCTTGGACTTCTCCATCGCAGAATACACCGATATATCTGACGTGACCGAGAAGGAACGAGCATGAGGAGTTCGATCATCATCGACATCTTCCTCTTGACGAAGGGAGTGAGGTTCTGAAACGTCTTTCCTAAAGAAAGAGTGAGTTGATGATATTAATTCAGCACCGACGACACGTACTTTGCGAAGTCGCACAAAATACGGTCGCTTGCAAATGAATCGTCCACCCACTTACGATGATCCGAAGAGTTGCTATTCTTTTCCATCCATTTTTGGATGCCTTTTATCCAGTCCTTGGTGACGACCTGTGGATCTGACATTCCTACTTCCATGACAGCTTTAGGAGGCCATTCTAAGGGATTCTGGTCGACCCTGAGGATAGTAAGTTGAGAGAACTTTGTAAGATACACCGGAAGTCTGGTGATCCTATTCTTGGAAAGAGAGAAAACCTAGACACAATGTGAGTAAATTAGCAACTGCTTGAGAGTTCAGCGTACATGGAGGTTAACTAATGACCCAGGTTGAGACGGGAATCGTTTCAATTTGTTGTGCGCGATGTCAAGGATCTCGAGGGAAGGCATCATCGTCAACTGTTGGACGATGAGTCAGAGAAGGTATGACCCATGCGGAGAAATACATACGGCATCAGGGAACACAACAAAGCCATTGTTCTTAAGGTTCAGATACCGCAAACGTGAAAGGAGTGCAAATGCCATGGGAAGTGTGGTCAGCCGGTTATGGGCGAGAGTAATTCTAGTGAGTTTGCCAACGGTTGAGTGCTTCAGAGTGTGCCAAGAAGAACATTGATGACCTACCTCAAAACCGAACTTTCGTCCTCGACGTCCTCTCGCCCTAGAGTGGCCAAACCCTCTGCGCCCTCCTCCCCTACATCCGTCAAATTCTTGTGACTTAAGTCCAAAGTTGCACCATCATCCTCCGATTTTATCAGTGCATCAGCGATATGATCCTGGCTCAAAGAAGAGGAAGTAATTGGTGATGACGGTCTACGTCTATGGTGAAAGGGTCCAGATGGGATGCGTCCTGCGAAATCCGCGGCCTCAGGTATAGCCATGGACTGGCCGTTAAGGAGACGATGATGTATGGGGTAGAAAGAGTAGGAAATGGACGTAGAAAAGGGGTTGCGGGGAGAGCAGGACTTCAAAGCATAGCATGAACCTGCCAGTAAAGGGACTGGAGGAATACAAGCAAACTACGCTGATTGCAAGCCAGTACAACCACCGTCCTTCGGCCTATTTTCCGGAATCGGTCTGACGCCGTGCCGCCCGCGCCGGCCATTGGCCAATCGGACGCATACTAACCATATCCTTCACTATTGCAGCTTGGTTGATACCCACATACTGTATAAGATCCTGTATTTGTGGCCAACTGATGGCCCATGAACCTGAGTGTCATAAATGTAGATCAAGTTGACGCTTGAGCCAAGTGTCTGGTGACTCCGATCCCGGTCGCAGTATGTTCACCGGACTCGCCCTTCCTGTCCGCGATATGCAGTCTACCACACTCTTGAAATTTTGACGATATGTTGAGCTCTACAGCCGTTGCTGGCTCTTGGTCATCATTGCCGACACCACTGACTTCGTGGGTGTGAGTATTTATCTACGAAATTTCTTGCCAAAGCTATAGTTTGTGACCATAGGCTTGATGTCATTCACTCTTTGGGGCACACTTATATGACCCCCGTACAAGCTTCAACTATCCCTCTTTTCATGCATCACAAGGATGTCGTCGTCGAGGCTGTCACGGGTTCTGGAAAAACGTTAGCTTTTCTTATCCCCATCCTGGAACGCCTCATTCGACGAGGTCAGAAACTCAAAAAGCATGAGCTCGGTGCTCTTATAATAAGTCCTACTAGGTATGAAGTGGCCAATCAGATTTCTTGAGCATCAAGAATAAACCTGAAATCTATATCAGAGAGCTCGCGTCTCAAATTCACTCTATCTTCAATCTCTTCCTGTCTTCACAACCTAGTGAATCGTCCAGATTAGAAGAATGTGAAGGCGGTACAGCCATTCATGCTGGTGTCCAGTATCCGCCGCCCTTGCTCCTCGTCTCTTCTTCGCAATCGTCTCCAGCTCACGACGTCCAACGGTTTCTTGAGATGGGTGCTGACATTGTCGTCGGCACTCCTGGTCGTGTCGAGGAATTCTTGCTCGGAAAGGGTAAGAACATTGTCAGTACGAAAGAGTTGGAAGTGTTAGTATTGGATGAAGCAGATCGGTATGTGCAGTCCTTCACCAACAGAAGCACATATTTCATCTTTGAACCAGCTTGCTCGATCTGGGATTTCAGCAAACTTTGAATCGAATCCTTACACATCTGCCGAAGCAGAGAAGGACTGGCCTCTTCAGCGCTACCATGACCGATGCAGATGCTTTGTCTGAACTTGTACGTGTTGGCTTGCGCAATCCCGCAAGAATCGTTGTCAAAGTCCAGACCAGAAGCATCTTGAAAGCGGGTGGCGCATTAGCAAAGAATGCTGATGTACAAAGTATTGTTAAAGAGCAGAGAATACCCGCTAAGTGAGTCTTCTGCCAGCCCACTAGGCGACTTGCATCTCATTTTTGTTTAACGGGAACAATTCTCAAAATTCTGCGAACATTAGCCTCAAGATATATTACATCTCATGTCGACCTTCAGAAAAACTGATTCAGCTTGCGCGCCTGGTATCCCACGAGGTCTCAAAACACAGATCATCGCGTCTCATCATCTATTTCGCGACTGGTGCATGTGTAGATTACTTTTATCGTGTTAGTCCATCCTCTAACCGAAGTTCCTGTTTGCAATCACTCACCCCCGCGACATCTCAGATTCTTCCGCTATTCCTGCCGAACAAAGTAAACCTTCATTCCCTTCATGGGCACCTCCCACCCGCAGCACGGACTCGCACGCTGTCCATGTTTGCATCATCTACGTCTACTTCCTTATCCCCTTCGATCCTCCTTGCCACGGACGTTGCGGCCCGAGGTCTTGATCTACCAGACGTGGATTCTGTGTTGCAATTTGATCCACCAACAGACACGAAAGCTTTCTCACATAGGTGTGGTCGCACTGCACGCGCCGGGAAGAGTGGCAGAGCATGGGTCCTCCTAGCAGATCGCGAGAAAGAATATGTTGGTAAGTATTGCCATGGTAAAACGTGATACTGTTTCCACAACTCTTCTCCACATAGATTTTTTGTCAGTCCGCAAAATCCCCACAGCGGAGCATCAGTATCTTCATGAAGATAGTACAACAGCCTCGTTTGGGGATGGCGAACACCTGGAGGACCCAGTAGTCTCCTTATTTCTCTCTACTATTCGGAAGGGCCTCCTGACGGACAGGTCGTTGCATGACAAGGTACTCTGTGGCTGTATTTTCTTGCACCCAACTCTCTCACACAGTATATCAGGCAATCAAAGCATTCGTGTCATTTGTGCGCGCATATAGCAAGCACGAGGCATCCTATATTTTCAGAATGAAGGACCTTGATCTCATAGGTGTTGCGAAGAGCTATGGACTTCTGCGGTTACCTCAGATGCCGGAGCTAAAGAATATCGTTAAAGGCGATTGGTTAGACGCTGAAGTGGACGTAAGTTACTTAGTATCGCTCTACTTGCACATTTTGATCATTCCATTTGTATCATAGTGGGCTGCATATGCATACATCGATAAAGCTCAAGAGGCCAAACGTCTATCATCTCTCGCACAGGCTGCCGAGTCTCAAGGATCAAATCAAAATCGTGTTCGTCCACCACGGAAGAAGAAAAGCATTGCTTGGAGTGATCATGTGCAAAAAAAAGAGCTCAGAGTTGTCAGGCGAGAGAAGAAAGACAGAAAAAAGAAGTGGCTCAAGATGCAAAAGTCCACGGAGCTTGAGCGCGATGCTGCAATAGATGGTCATCCTTGCAAACGGGAGCGGGAGTCAGGTAGTGATGACATGAAGAATGATGATTGGGCGGAACTGGCAAGGGAAGAGAGGATGGCGAAAAAGGTGAAGAAGGGTGCTGTAACTCAGAAAGAGTTTGATGAAGAGTTCATGGATTTGTAGTATACTGTGGGTTGTCACCGGTTTGCGGGTGACCCGTTGTTTGTAGATTGGCCTCTACTTAGCAAAATATATCTCACTCTTTGTACATGATCATTTTCGTTTCACTTTTAAATATGTTCAATTACATTCAGATTTGAATTCATACAGAGGAACAAGATTTTGGTATTTTGTCCATACCAAGACAAAGAAATGTTAATTGAGCTTGTGTCAGAATCAGAATGTCAGGAGCAGGATAGTTTACAGCTGTACAGTTATGCCAGTGAATCGTAGTGGCACTAATATCCGAGATTCCATGATAGATTGATGCTATGAAGATAAAGTAAACATGACATTAATCAACACACTGCCATTAAGACAGCGTAATGCCTTGAATGGCCGTCTTCGTGCAATTGATTAGGTCTTGCGATCATGATGCCAGCGTCGAGTCCGCTTTGGTGGAGGCGGGTTCGCTAATTGACTTTCTGCTGCTGATCGCTTCGAACCCTTCACATACGAGCTGGTGGCTGCGTCGACCTCATTACATTGGGACGGGTCTAGCTGATCAAAGTCCAACGCATCGGAGTCATCGGAGTCAGGCTGCGTTCCAGAGCCTGAGTCGTGGGCTTTAGCTTTGGTCGCCTTGCGCTTCTTAGCCTTGTTGGTAAGCTTTTGGGCCTGATCCTTGTCAACGACGTGGCATAGCTCGACAGACGCGCCAATGCCAAGCAAAACATCGATCCAAATCTAAAACAGTACATGGAATTGGTCTGTCACATATTTAGCATAAGCGACATACGTACTTTCTGGTTCTCCTGTAAGCCATCACCAGGACCTTTAACCTCAACAAATTTGCATTCATGCTTCTCGGTATTCCAGATAAACAAATCGGGCACCCCGGATACCCGTTGAGTGTAGTCTTCACAAACATGTCGACAAATCTCAGCGAGACACTTGGCCTCAAAACACTGGGGATGTGAATAAGACAATGATGACGCAAATTTGTCTTGGGAGTATTAGTACGTACTTCGACAATTTCCAATAGATCTTGCTTCTCGAAGAGGTCCCAGCGAACGCCAATGCACCAAGTTTTAGTCGCCCGATGCTTATCATCAGCCTCTAGCAATAGTTGACAGGCAAGGCCCTGTTCCAGATCAAACAAACGATTCTCAATGTCCGCTTTCCGGGAAACGTAGAACGTCTCCTCCGTGATGTCTAAGGGTGCCGACTGATAAGGGGTCTCAAATGCTCCAGGGATCGGTGCGAATAATATGTCCCAGAACAGGAGCCCAAACAGCGTGCTGATAATGCGTCCTTCACAGTGAAAACTGTGTTAAGAAAAGGTTAGAAGACTCGTCTTCACCGTGGTAGACGACTTACCCTTTATACCCAAGATTCTGATAATGTTCTAGTGCCAGTGCCTCCACTGTCACAGATAGACCGTCCCGCCCTTCCCATACTGTTTTGACTTTTGAAATTGTTTTGGAGCCGCCGCGAGCTTCTGACAATGCAACGACCTTTGCCTTTAGATCCGCCTCGTTGCCGAACATTAGTTTTAATGATCCTTGCTTAAGGGTCATTTTCCTGTCGTTGGCAGTATCTTCGATCCTTCGGCCGATCGTGTCGAGGCGTAATTCAGCTATTTCGCTTCGGATCCGCGTCCCAAGTACTTGGACATTTCCGCACTTCTTCAATTCGCCTACACATATATGACAGTCATCGGCAGGGAGTTTGAGACGGTTCTCGAGACGAGTCAGGCGACGTTCTAGCATTGGACGATGTACTTGAAGTAATTATGTTTGTAAATATATATATATATATATAACGAAGTCTATGTGACAACGGATATACTCACTGAGCTGTGTGTCAGGGTCGCGCAAAGCCTTCATGACGCACTGGATTGCACGCGTCGTCGTCTCATTATCTTTGGTACAATGAGTCATTAGTATAAGTGCCTGACGGTCATACCACCGCCCGCGTCGGCATCGTCTCCATCGGCGTTGCGTCAACAAGGCCTCGAGCACATCTAACTCCTTATCGTACTGTTTGAGTATTCCGAGTGCCAGGGTACCCTTGCATATGATACGTGTCAGGATGTGGCCTGAATAAGGCGTGAATACGGTGAGTTAAAGTAAATATGTCAAAAAGATGAAATAATCAACCTGCGTCGAATCGTTCCAGTCCCGGGAAGCGGTTTACTTCTTCCTTGGTCTCTAGCAACGCCCGCCACCTCGGACAAATGTCGTGAAGAATTTCGACGACTTTCTTCGCATCTTGCACCCTTGGAGGCTCTAATTTTTGCTCATCGCTCAGAGTTTCTTGCCTAGAGTCCTCCAGTTTTTTCGTGAAGGATTTGGCCCGTCCTCTAGGGTTGTCGACACCCAAGTTTGGTCCAGGGGTTTGACTGTTGACTGAGCGTGATCGGCCACGTGCAGAGAAGGTAGATGTCCCGTCAAGGAGACCGTCAACCTCCGCCTCCAAAGCCAATGCATTCTCGTAACCAATCAGATCATCACGTGTGCGCCAGACATACGGTGTGCGAACATGGTTGTAAGCTGGGTACGCACGTTTAAGAGAATGACAGAGGATTGAGGGTATTAGCAGAACTGGTGTATGCTGCGTACTGACCGATAATGAGATGTGAACAATGCACCCGCAATGCCAATAAAGACTTACCAACGAAAGTAGACTAAGTTGACACGGCGGAAGAGATCTAGGACTGCGTTGTTGATGCGTATGCAGGTGCCTGAATTAACATAAGAACCCGTGGAGTACATTACTACCAATATGCATACCAAGAATCTTGATGGTCATTTGGCGAAGCCTGCTGTTCTGCAATCGTGAAGGGAAAGGAAGGCGAGTCTGTAAAAGCCGTTCTTCCGAGTTCTTGCTTTTCTTTGATCCAATCACAGTGTAGGGAAGAATCGTTTGAGAAGAGGAAGAAACAAGCAGGTTCTCAATGAGACTTTTGCGCTATTCAAAAAAA
>QLPN01004059.1:34965-86631 GCA_003314395.1 Albatrellus ellisii
AAAAAAAAAAAAACACGATTCTAAGAATGCACGCACAAGGAACAAGATATTAGATACGCACTGTCCTGGTAGTCTTTATTTTCATCTGCTTGGCAAGGCTCTTTAACTCGTCGGTAGTCAGACAATCCAGCAAATCATGAAGGGAGGCATGTGCGTGGTCTTCTGCAAAAAACAAGAGATCCACACCTTGTGCCTTTTCTTCTAAGTCTTCAAGCTCCACTGACGAAGGTCCTTCCAGAGATGTGGGGGGCACAAGATTTTCACGCTTGAGTTCAGTTTCGACTTCTGTAGCAGTGGATTGCTCATCGTCAAAGGTGATGTTAACAATGCCTTCGTCTTCTTTCTTAACGGTGCTCATCTCATCTGCTTGAGAAGGATAGTTCTGCGAGAGTGTGACATTTGATGTCGAACAAAGCTTCTTGACCGCTGATTCAAGTCCACTCCCAAGCTCTGAACGATATTTCAGAGAACTTAAGCGCTGCCATTTTCCAGACTTGCGCAGACAAAGGCGGATAAGAAGGTATTGAGCATCATCTGGGTGCAAGAATGACTGAACTGAGGAGATGCGCAAGCAGACAAGGATAAACGTACAATCAAGCACTCTATAGTTTTCGAAGCACTGAAGCTCGACGAGGTTGAAAAGATGATGCTCGTATGTCACAACTTCGGTGAGCATATCTGATACATGTGGAGGTGCGTACATTTACGCGACGGAATAAGTCGCTGTTTGTGTTCAATACAATACACAAGTCATGGCCGCACCTTCAAATAGTGTCACATACATGGACTTCCTGTCTTCATTAAGTTCAGAGTCACCGTCCACTAGTATGGGTTTCGATTCATCGTACAAATGACCCTCAAAAGGGAGTACCTCTGCAGACTCGGACAAGAACACGAGGGAGAAACTAGGCCCAGTGTGTGTGGGACCCTTAGGCATTCTAAGTGGACGTCGCAGGATACGCTGTAGAAACTGCGAGGACATTGCTACATGCTTGGAGTCAGTACTTGGGGTCTTTCCACGATCGGGAGTACCTCAGTCACTCTCACGTGAGCTCATACATTGCCACATTTGCAAACAATGAACAAATAAATGAACAACTCGAAGCCTGAGTCTGTCCAGTAAATTCGCCATTCGTCATGATGGCTTCTGCTTTGGCTGCGTGAGTCCATTCTATCTCAATGTTGGAGCAAGCAACCAGAGCTAACAGTCTTGTAGGGTTCTGCCTACTCCCGTCAACGGCCTTGCCGTTCCAGATGAAGAGGTCTTTCGCCCCCAAGCCTCTACGTCTCAAACTATCTCTGTTCGCATAGTTGTACCTGCTTATGGCCAGCGGAAAGGGTGGAAACCCACGTCCCAGGAGGATTATGGTGCGTCTAGTCTACTGACTACTTCTGTAGTCTTATGTGTTTCGCAGGGGATGGTGGATCATATCCTGAGTGCCATGTCGCACAATATCCACTAGAAATGGGCAGAAAGAAGGTGTGTCTGTAAGTTGCCGAGGCGCTTCATTTTGATACTGACATGATTAGACTGCTTCTGGGAACACACTCGCATTACAAGTCGATAGCGAAGGTAACGTTCGCTATGACGCCATTGTACAACAAGGCCAGCGACCTGGCAAAATCGTGCAATCCCAATTCAAAGACCTTGTGCCTCTCGCGCAGCGCAAAGATATTGATGATGAAGCACGACTTATGGATCGACCGTCGGAGGATGAAGTCCAAGCGACAACAGATAAGACTAGGGCTGCGTTGGAGAAACTCGTTAATGGCAAAATCAAGGCTGCTCAGCCGAAGAACGTACCAGATAGCCAGGGAAGGACATCTTTTATTCGATATACGCCAGGCCAGCAGAACGGTGATGGACTGAAGCAACGCATCATCAAAATGTCCGAGGTTGTGGAGGATCCGCTTGAGCCCCCACGATTCAAATTCAAAAAGATCCCAAGGGGCCCTCCTAGTCCGCCGCCGCCTGTTCTTCGCAGTCCTCCACGGAAGGCTACGGCACAAGAACAGAAGGAATGGATGATACCACCATGCATCTCGAACTGGAAGAACAACAAGGGTTACACCATCCCTCTGGACAAGCGGCTTGCGGCAGACGGACGTGGTTTACAGGATGTGCGTACTTTTTTATACACCGTGCTATGCTTTGATGTTGATTCATAGGTAGGTACATATTAACGACAATTTTGCAAAATTCTCAGAGGCACTTTTCGTCGCTGATCGGCATTCACGAGAGGAAGTGCGGCAGCGTGCTCTCATGCAACAGAAGCTGGCACAAAAAGAGAAGGCCTCGAAGGAGGAGAATCTGCGTATGCTTGCACAGCGCGCACGCGAGGAGCGCGCCGGCATTGCTCCCTCAAGACCGACGGCTGAGAGCCAAGCAGCCATGAAGTCGTCACTCGCAGCTTATGGAAGCGACAGTGGGAGTGGGTCAGAGGCTTCTGGGGATGAGGAGGGCGAGTCAGCGAAGTTGCGCGACCAGATGCGTGCAGAGAAGCGCCGAGAGCGGGAACGAGAGATGCGCATGAACAACATGGGCACGGAACAGCGTGCCAAGATGCTCGCACGACAGCAGAACCGCGATATCTCGGAAAAGATTGCGCTCGGCCTTGCAAAGCCGACACTATCCAAGGAGTCTATGCTCGACTCACGTTTATTCAACCAAGAATCCTTGTCAGCATCCTTTGCAGATGATGAATCGTATGGGCTTTACGACCGGCCATTATTCCATGGCTCAACTGCTGCAGCAGCTATTTACAAGGCCCACGGGAACATTGAAGAAGGGAATGAAGAAAGCTTCGGTGGTGGGACAGAGGAAGGAATCGGACGAGCGTTGGACAATGATAGGTTTGGACTCGGACGAGCCCAAGTTGGCTTTGAGGGTGCGAATGATCAAGAGGTACGGGAGGGCCCGGTGCAGTTCGAGAAGGACACAACGGATGTGTTCGGTGTAGACAAGTTCTTGGACGAGGCGAAGAGTGGGCGAAAGAGGGGTTTGGATACGGAAGGGTGAGTGTCAGCTTTAGAGGTGTTTTACCAGGCTTCAACTTATCGTGACCTTTCCAGTGGTAGCTCACGGAAGCGACAACAGCTAAATAGGGCTGCTGAGAGGGAAGGATAAGAGCTAACTTATCAATTCGATTTGTGCCCTTTGAGTTTCTAGCGTATATACATTGTCATGTTGAGAACCGCACGTGATCAATCGACGCGTTGATATTAATTTGGCGAAGACAATGACAATCGCAGCCCGATCGGAGGGAACGCTCTTTAATCCAATCTTCAATGACATGTTAGCCATTTCTACCTCAGGCCATCTTTTCCTCGTAGACCCTTCTGCCCTTCGCCGTGGCCCCTCATCCCTCCTTCCCGTTTGCGAACTTTCTGCTTCGCCCATTGCTAGCACTTGGTCTCCCGATGGCACCTCCCTCTACCTCGCGTCGTCTCATACTATCACGCGCTACGACGTGTCTGGCACCCTAGTCAAGACTGTACATACTCACATCCCACCAGAGGGCAAAGATGAGTCCATCACCAGCATTATCGCAAAAGATAAAGGCACACTCCTTTTCGCTGTGGGCAGCGCTGTGCATGTCCTCGAACACTCGGCCACGCCCAATGCCTCTGCCAAGGTAGTTAATACATTACTTCATATGCATGCTGCATCCCCTTCTGGGCTCGGTAGTGGCCCCCTCGTCGCCCTGTCCTTGTCGAACGATAGCACGTTGTTGACCACCGTGTCCGAGAGAGCTGTGCTCGTGCATAACCTCTCGCTAGGCTCACATAGCGTTCTGCGAGGTCTTCCTGTATCTGATGAGCAGGGCATAACAACGTGTATTTTCCACCCACACTCTCGTGTCCGGCTATTCCTTGGCATCGGGACATGTCTTGTGGTGTACGATATCACGCGTCCCTCTGGGCCTCTGAGGCTCATCCCTATGGGCGATGCCGCCGTCGGAGATATCATCGTGATCGCGTGTAGTCCTTATAGCAAGACCTTGATCGCGGTTGCGTGTAGCGGAGGCTACGTCGGGCTAGTCGATTTGGAGAAGGAGCAGGGGTGAGCTCAGGCAAGTCTCCATCCTTCGTTCTGATCTGATAGCCCTTTTTGGTCTAGACGGGTGCGGTCGTTCGACTACAAGTTCCCGATCACGTCTCTGGTATTCTCAACGGATGGCGCTACCTTGTACGTGGGCACAGAAGATGGCAGGCTACTTGTGCAGACACTGCGTGCGATGGAGCCGCCGAAAAACATAGTTATGGGTGAGAACGGCTGTAGGATTGAAGGGCTCACAATTGCGGTATGCAAGTGTACATCTCGAGGATACCAAGACCCTGACCTTTTACTTAGAAAAAAGAAAAAGGGAGACTGGCAGGAGATGCAATTGCAAGAATTACCAGTGCGGCGATAGCCAAACCGCTTCCTCTACAAGACGTGAACAGCCCCCGCCGATCCATGGGTAAACTATCCATCGGCTCTAACGGGGTCAAGAAGTCACTGGGGCTGTTGTCGCCGCTGGGCAAACTCACTTCTATGAGTAATCCGGTGAAAGAGAGGCCTGTTTCCGGGGGACAACTGCCCTCGTCAACTCCTGTCCGTAAACGAGTCAGTTCAACGACTGCAATCGTGGGAATGAAGGCGTCGGGATCTGGCACTGACGGGCTTGACGAAGTAGATGCAGATATGCCTGGTGATTGCCACCTTCCATGCCTACCTCGGTGTTAGCTCACAGGCATGATTCCTAAATTTCTGTAGCTCGGATTGAGCCAATAACCCCGATGATGCGTCGAGCACGAACAGCCAGCCAGAATAAAAAGGCGCTTTCCGCCAAAGGCTCGAACAATGCAGACAGTACACCCATTCCACCTGAAGAACCTGTCTTGCGATTCTCTTCCATGAATGGCAAGCCTGTGGCGCTCGGGTTTGATGTGAGCACGTCCGCCCCCGCAGGGAAAGCGGTTGGGAGGCCAGTTGCTGCATCAACGCCGGCTCGCTCGCGTACGGTGTCACCTTTGCGGACTACCATTGGTACTACCTCAGCAGCCTCATCATCTTCTCCATGTAGGGCACACCTACGCACCCGTACGGTTTCCGCGCCCAAAGGTCCGTCTAGTCTCGCGAAGTGCTCCACGATTCTGCGAAATATCGGGACGCGAAGCTCAACTATCCTAACCACCTCTGCCACCTCAGCCACAAGCTCACGCAGCCGGACAGTGTCCAGGGCATCGCGAGCAACGTCGAGTGCGACCGCCACTCGAGTCGGTAGCACAGCCGGGTCAACGAGGCAACGGGCTATCTCTGGAGCATCGGGTACGTCCATCGTGCGTACGGTGTCGCCTATACCGCCGGTTCCTCGGGTTCCATTTCCTGCTGTCGGGAAAGACAGTTCAGGGACCCAGATGTCATCAATGGCGCCCTCGCAATCAGCTCCTGATGTGGGGATCCGTACAAGAACACCGTCTCCGATATTGATGATGCCTTCTCTTGTAAAGGAGAAGGCACCGTTCCCAGTCTACGATGATGGAGAGTGGGGAAAGAAGTCGGGCGTTCTCGGCCTGAGCATGCCAGAAGTTAAGTCTTGGGCTGGTTGCGGGAGGGGCCAAAAGATGATGATGGCAACACACTTCGACCTTCCTGATAGGGACGATGGAGTTGTCGAAAGACGGATTGGTGACATCGTCAACGATGACGATCAGGACGAGGATGAGAAACTCAGGAAGAAAGAGGATGTATTGCGGCGGTCGGTATCGATGCATATGACTCCGCGGCGCCCGTTGAATGCATCATGGGTACCGTCACCACTTCGACACAGTTATGCAGGAGGCGGGCTGCAGGGCGCGCAAGGCATGCTGCATGCACTCATCCGCGACGCCATGTTGGACTATCGGCAGGAGACCAAGGCGGAAATGATTGGGTTACATATAGACTTGTTGCGCATGGGCAGAGCCTGGCGTCGGGAGATGCGCACGGCCATGGAGGAGTACGCTGTCAACCTGAAGGAGCTGCGAGAGGAGAATCAGAGGCTGAGAGAGGAGAATCAGAGATTCCGGAGGGGATACTGACATTTGGGCAGCGGCAGTTGGACTTTTGGCGCTACTTTTGTCTGAACAGAAAGGGCGGAGCTGTCGCTGACTTTCTACTTATGTAGATAATTTATGAGATGCCATGGGCTTGGATACCATGTCGAGATAACCTGTAGATAGGCCAGGGTCACAGCCTCGTACTTCCGTTCGTTCTCTTGCATACATTCTTAGTGGTGATCATAGTAGGTACATCAACCATTCGTGAGTCTGGTACAGGTGACTGCAGGCACCGTGAATTATTTAAGATTTGGGGATGAGTTTAGTGTTCGAGATCGCACCAGTGTGCACCAGTGAACGTGCACGCACATGCGCGATCGACCGCGCAGAGAAAGGACGATGCACGGTCCTATTTTTTATTTTTTTTTGGTTAGCCATTATGTCCCTTACTGCATTTCCAACTTCCCAAGTACACTCCAAGATGTCAACTCTCTGTGGGCACCTGTATTAGACCAAGTGACAATAGTTGCCTGCCTGTGACTGGCAGATGTAGACCCAGCCAGGAATTACACCTGACATACTGGGGAATGAATGCATTTATGCACACCAGTAAGGAGGTTGACTCCCCAGGACATCAAGTGTAATTCCCAGCCAAACCTACCAGTCCTGAGTGGGTAAGTATTATCACTTGGCCTAGTACTGCAGAAGAGGTGCCTGCAGAGAGCTGACATCTTGGAATGTGCCTGGCAAGTTGGAAATACAATAAGGGACATAACAGTCAAACAAAAAAAAAGGGGGAATGAAGAAATGAAATTTGAAATTCTGACAGCCGGCGGGACATAAATGATGGGAACCCGAGTCATCGTGATCTACAACACATCTCGATCTCTCACTCCATCACTTCACACAACTAAAGGCCCCAGGCACATGGAAATTTCGTGCGTATCTGCGTCCCGTATCGCACGATCATGTCCAAACCTCACGTCCCGCCGCCGTCTCTCAGGTCGGTCTTGCAGGGTGGTTATGCGCACCCACTTTCGCGCGAATGGCAGACTCGTCGACGCATCGACAAGTCTATACTCATGTACCCCATCTTCATCACCGATGACCCGACTGCCCGCGTCGAGATCCCGTCTCTTCCTGGCCAATGCCGCTGGGGCGTCGACCGCCTCGAGGAGTTCCTTGGTCCTCTGGTGAAGAAGGGTCTTCGCAGCGTCATTCTGTTCGGTGTTCCCTTGACAAAGCCCAAGGTGCTGTCCCGGTGTGCCCCCATCGCAAACATAAACACTGATCCTGGGTGTCCGTTTCTTCCCGTGCGAATCAGGACGAGTACGGCACCCTCGCCGACGACCCGGAGGGCCCCGTTATTCTCGCCATCCACAAGCTTCGCAGCCTCTTCCCCTCGCTCTACATCGCCTGCGACGTATGCCTCTGCGAGTACACGTCTCACGGACACTGTGGTGTCCTGCATGCAGACGGCACGATCAACCAGGTGCCGTCCGCAGGCCGCATTGCTGAGGTCGCACTATCATATGCCCGTGCGGGTGCGCACTGCGTCGCACCCAGTGACATGATGGACGGACGCGTCCGTGCGATTAAGCGCCGGCTGATTGACGAGGGGCTCGGGAACAAGTGTCTCCTCATGAGCTACTCGGCCAAGTTTGCGAGCGGACTGTATGGTCCTTTCCGGTGCGTTTCCCGGCTGCTGTCATGCGGAATCCCTTCCCGGGCTGGACTAAATCAATCTTCAGGGACATAGCTGGGAGTGCACCCTCGTTTGGAAACCGCAAGTGTTACCAGCTCCCGCCAGGCGCCAAGGGGCTCGCGCGCCGTGCCATCGTATGAGCCATGTTCGCTCATCATGTTCGTCACGGAACACTGATCCTCGTCTACGTTCATAGCAACGTGACATGACGGAAGGTGCCGATATCATCATGGTGAAACCCACGCTTCCGTACCTAGATATCCTGGCAGACGCAGCAAGGCTCGCACCCGACCATCCCCTTGCCGCGTATCAGGTCAGCGGCGAATACGCCATGGTCGTGGCTGGCGCAAAAGCCGGCGTGTATGACCTGCGGGTGATGGCATTTGAGACAACGGAGTGCATTGTACGTGCAGGTGCCACGCTAGTTCTCTCGTACTTTACGCCCCAATTCTTGGACTGGTTGGATGAATGAGTGGTCTATCATTTCGGGAAACCACCGAGACACAAAACAGAGCCTAGCTTTATTCAATGGTGTATTAGGTGTGTGTGAATAGTTATGCTAGTAGAATGTATTTTAAACCGTATATCGAGTGCAAGGTGACGAAAGAATAGCGGGGTACGAATGCTTTTACACAGCGTCATGCATAACTTGTGACAAGCTGAGTTGTTCGTGATCTTGATGCCACCGGGAGAAACTAGCATCGTGCGCACGTTGAAAGGTCGACACACCATAGACAACGTGTCTGTTATGGAGTAGACTGTCGCCCTCGAAGCTGAGTAGATGCCTAACTAAGGAGTCGCCCTGGACCAAATGGTAGTACCAATACATCACCAGTGATAGATCCAATATTAATTGATGAGCCCCACTCTGACGCGGCCATGTGGGGATAGCTCTTGTGACGCGCAGAACAGAGAGGACGTTCGTGTTGAATAAATCAACTCCAACGGGACGTCGAAAAGAGATCCTATGGTACATATAAGCTTATGACTACAGTCACCAAGATAAGTCTCTTTCAGTCGAGTAACGTGCCGTGAGCCATAATGCCAGTATTGTTGACAAGAATATCAATTCCCCCTCCTCTTGTGATTGTCTCGATGACATAAGCTATAGTCTTATCGTCAGTAGCGTTCATGCTGTCGTTTCTACCAGCGGATGCGAAAAACCTTTCATCCTCACCACTTTACTTCCGCGCTGTGCAAACCGCTCGCATCTGCGATTTGAGACAATCATGAGAGAACCTACGGTTATAGCTTTACAGTGCAAAGCCAACGCCGCCTTCTGATCATCCCGTTACGAAGATAGCCTTGTTGGACATGGAGTGTATACTGTGTATGTTCATTATAAAGAAGGTGGTGCCTCGATGAAAGTTTTGAATCAGGGTCGAGCTTAGGCCGTTTGGCAAGTCGACTTTGACATGCGTGCATATATAAGCAGGATGACCGAGTGATAAGATACTGCATCTCAGACCAATTCCGAGTTCACGACCGTTTCTTCCAAGGGATTGCGACGCCATGGCGCAGGTACAGTTACAATCATATCGGCAGGGCGCTTACGACTACGCGTGGTCGCTCACGTGGACGGCGCGTGCCAGTGACAAGACGAAATTTGGTCGCACTCAGAGTTGTCATGAGTCTTCCATCCTTCCCACAGGCCTCTGCCTATCCTCCGGGGCACAAGTCTGGCGTTCGTGCCGCTCTAGAGTATACAGGTGTTCCCCCTTCATGGCTTGATAAACGCCCTCGGGTTCCCTCTCGCAATTGGCTCATATTCTGGGGTGTCACGTCCTCCATCCTCGGATACTACACCTATGACCGTCAACAATGCAGGCGCATCCGTGAGGAATATACAGCCCGCGTTATTCATCTTGCTTCCGAGCCACTGCACAGTCTAGCGTTTCCTCGTAAAGTGACTGTATATGGTGCCAAGTGGCCTGGTGACGATGACTGGGATCAGAGCATGAGGTACTTCAGGAAGTATGTCAAGGTCTGCACATTCATCCCACACACGTGTCTGTGCTGGCCTCTCACTATAGGCATTTTTGTTCATTGTTAGCCCATTTTAGTTGCTGCCGCCGTCGACTATGATATGATTGCTGGCAAGCGTCACGGGGACCTCGCGACCCGTGTCGCAAATGATATCAAGTACCAACGCCGTCTTTCCCTAGGCCTTGAGAAACCTCCCAATTCAACCGTGCCGATCCCTACTAGGGCAACTCCAGAGGTAGAGCAACGCCGTGCGCTCGAGGGTGGAATAGTCATTGTCGGTCGTCCTACATTCAAGGAGTACATGGCTGGCTTGCGGCGTGGGTGGACGGAGGGTTTGCAGCGGGCCGATCCTGAGGAGCGGCTTGCTACAGAGCTACAGTATGATGGGCAATTCGATGAACCCGAGTCCGAAGACAATCGTTTAAACAAAGAACTTGACGGTGAACCGATACCTACTCCTTCGCGTTTTCCCGCTGCGTTGTCTTCTCCTCTGTCTATACGGATGCAAACCACAGCTCGACCCTCAAGTATGGAGTCACCCAACAATGAAGATGGAGCTGATGTGCCTCCGCCAGCACAGATTCCTCTTCAACCTTCCCTCTTGCTCGTTCCCTTCCACAATCGACTGGGATTTGCACAAATCCCACTTATGGTATGGGACTTCTTTAATGAGCGCTATCGAGTGCAAGCCGGCGCCAAGGCAGCTTACCAGCTCATCATGGGCAAGACGCGTCCCTTCGTTGGCCTCAAGACAGAACCATCATCTCAATTTGTGTCTGACAATGAAGCCACACCCTTTAGCGCGCCTCAATACACTTCTGATCTTGCTTTCGACATCAAGGGCGAGTCATACTACAAATCATCCACGGCATCAATACCATCCAATATCCAAAAAGCCCGCGACGACTTCTACAAGGAGTTGCCTGCGAAATTAGCTACTGCGCGTGCGCTCGCGTTTCGGGATCGTGAGCCAACCTCAGATGAGATCGCCAGGCCACCGCCGACGGAAGTGGAGCTGCGCGCAGCGCGACTGGGGAAGGAACTGAGGTGGCGTGGTGATGAGAAGGGTTGGGATATTGTGAGGCCGGACATCCCCGCTCAATGGGACCAGCATATGGAGGGTGCACTGAATGTCTTCGTGGACCCGCCACAGCACAGCTCATCAAAATGATGTCGTTTCAGAAAGACCGGCTATATATATCTTTGTGCCACCGCTAATTGCATAGACTAGTTTTCCTCAGAATAAAAGGCTATATTCGTTTTCGCTGGTGCACCGACATCGCCTGAACATATCAGGGAGTCATCACATAAATCACTCCCAACATCCTGATGCCGCGGCCTCCGAGGCCGCAACGTCCCCTTTTTGCTGGCTACTGCATGTCCGCACATTTATTGACACCACTGGCTAAGAGTCAGATCTGGTAACTAGCAGGATACGAAAAAACTTTACAAATTTGCACGTATGTGCTCCAAGCATCATTGCAAGTTGCCGCGACTTCAGTGGAAGAAGATCAACAGACTTTGATGAAGTGGGTGTTTACATGGCCGGATCTCACGCTCAATGAAAACATACCGTACTCCTTTTGTGGAGTATAAGGGGTGTGATAGTCAACAAGTGTCATCCTTGCGCTCCGAGCTGAAAACAGGAACTTGAAGGGGATCGCATCTTCTAAACTGGCCTAGCATACCACCCCACGGAATTGTGTCCACGCACGCCCACGCCAAAGCGGGCAGCGTGGATGGCCTACGCTACCCATCCTGCGTAGGCAGGCACGCCACCCCCATGATATCCACTCGAACCCTGTACACATATGACAGTTGTTCGGCAAGAAAGGCTCATTGCGGAGTGTACCGTTATACGTCTTCCTAATGGTCGTAACACAGTGCTCTACGGCCATATCGCCCCGTGCTTGCCATCAGGCAACCTAGCCCCAATCTCGTGTTGATCGTTTGGAGCCCCATATTGGTGATTTCGTGTAGAGTGCCAGGACGTCCTTGGCATAGTCTCCTTCACAGTACCTTATGCTTCTACTCTCGGCGCTGTGTGCGCCACTCGCAGCGCAGCTTCCATACGAGGTTCTGAGTCCAAAATCGTCCGATCGACTTTTGTGCCTTGAAGACAGGTACAGCAACCCGTTGTCACCTGAGCTTGGCGTTGTTGGCGAACTGTCACTTGGTAATCCTCTCTTCGTCTGTCCAAGTGAGTTGTTGATGAGTGTATTTGTTGGCTATACAGGGTTCCCCAGGCTAATGAAATGCTACGAAGCGGCCAAGTGGCTCCGGGAATACATGAACATTGCGGCACTCCCGGGCCGCCAGATGACATCGCTGACTCGGAGCCTCTCTGAAACTTGGTCCATGTCTCACTGTGTTTGTCACATTCGACTTACACCGAATACCTGTGGTCCTCTTTCTCAGTGTATTGTGTCGGAAGGACACAAAAGCCTATTATGAGTCAAATGGAACCCGAGGACCTAGTGCCTGAGGGGGACCGGTGATCTACCTCTCCATATGGTGACGGAGACATAGCAAAGTAAGCAGAATGCCTTTCCGCTACTCTATTCTGAAGGGGAAAGGTAGTATCCAGCGCCCTGGACCATAGCAAATCCATTCTCAGTGACACATGACAACTGATTGCTCAACTATGAGCCGTTCTCAAAAATTAACACATCCGGAACTTATGATACATGATTATAAGACCTGCAGCATTGCATGTGCGGCAAAACCCGCTACTGTCGTGTCATCGATTGTCAGCGTTGCTATAGATGACTGATGTCCAACATAATAAGTTGCTGTGTAATGTTTGCAACAAGGGATGTCGCGCGACTGAGGTCAAGACCCAGCACGATGGGGAACTATTAAATATGGGAGGCATCATAGGGGGACTACAGACACAGTATCAAAAAAAGTCGAGCCTCTATACACACTGGAAAACAACGCGTTCTGCGAGACCTGGGTGGTGAAAACTTCAAATGCGCGATGCAATTGCGTAAGCATGCCTTGCCGAGTCTCCCCATCCTTGAGAGATATCGAAAAACATGTTCCACACGGCCCGAGGAGTCAATGCGCAAATATTCTGGGTGCGGTTGGAGTCACACTCTCATACATGTCCAGTTAGTTCGGCAGCGGAACGTCTCGGAACTCCGCGTCTTGCTCTACACTTTCCGGAGCGGCCCATAGTTCTGCACTCGGCTGTACACAGCAACCGACCCATTACTGTACAGAGTCCTCGGGGTTTCGTGCTCAGTTCCCTGCCACATTTTGGATTGAACATCTATTTCTCCACTGACAGGCAAATCTCAATACTCCGGATCCTCTGTAATAGTAGTACAATGTACGACAATTAGCTACTGATTTAAGTTCTGTCAAAAACACAGCACAGACAGCACAGTTGAGTAGCTTCCAGTGATGGTGTCCAACACTTTTGAGTAAGATATACTGTAATAGGTTGACCTCAATATCCGACATATATATCAGAGTATTCGGGGCCCTGTTACAGCGCAAGCCCCCAATTGATTAGATAAGACGTTCTCTGACGCAAACGATCAGCTCTCGGACAACCATCATTTGGCACGCAGTCGGCCACTACGCCGTGCCAGTGGGTATAGCATCTTTGTTACCTGGTCAACATATTCATTCACTTCAACTATGTGTTTCAGTCAGCGGGTCGTGAGTTACAGTCTCCGTTGCGTACAAAGCTTTCCCCAAACAATTTAGAATGACCCGTTTCACAGGCAACTCTTTACGATTAACTTGTGCCAGTCATTGAGTCGACGGTGAATAACATTACAGCTAAACACATAACGATAGGAACCTCTTTTTTCTTAAACGCAGTTGCGCTGCTTTGCACTTCTGAGCGTCCTCTCGCTTTCATGAAGCTGGTACTAAATCCAAATGTAGTTCACCGCCGACGGAATTACCATATTTAGGTTCGTTTGTTTGTTTGAATGAGGAGTTCCAGTTTCGGACATTTATTGTTATGTACTTAGTTGAACGTGTTACCGCAGTTGATTGTGTCAGCGCCAGCACTGCCAATCAAAAGACTAAGACGTCTTTGGCGTCAACATCAATAGCACTAACGTGCGCGCGAACCCCGGTGGTCTCCCGGACACTAGCATCGTTAGTCCAGTTGAAACAGTCATATATTGTTTCAAGACCGACAGCAGCTAGGATGGTGCAAAATGTGGCTTGGTGATTGGTAGATCGTCTTATCCATCGATTCTGCACAACAACGCCTTTCAGGAAAACACAATGTCCGGAACAAGGAGCGACAGTCTCATGTAAGGCCAGTGACGCAGACAGATGTTCCGTCGTAATTAGCGCGAAACGGATCTCACAGCAATGCTATAATATCATGCAACATCTCTACATCAAGATGATGAATCCACATCTGGGGGAGATCAAGGGGCCGTATGTTCAGCGATCGAGGTGTTTGCACCGCACGTATTCCGTACGGAGTTGTATACCAATTCTGTGTTGAGATGAGAAGACGCGACTCCTGCCTCAGCTGGCCCCGCCTTGTATTGGCCGTCGACGTGTTTGATGGATCTGACAACTGTGACTGAAATGCGGTCCGGAAACGAGAGCTCCCGCATATGACTCGTACTTGGTTTGTGTTCCATACGTTCTTAATGACGATATCAATGTACAAATGTATATAAGGGACGAACTCACTCCAGGATGCCTCATCATATTTCTCCTTCAGTCCCGACAGTTCTATCAACTACCGCAAGGTCAATTCATACCATGGACGACCACATTAATACCCTCCCTAATCCTGTATCGTTTTTCCGACTTATGGCTTCCGCCATGGGCACCACTCTAGCCAGGAGCAACAAGGCCAAGGGCCTGCGTTCATTGGAGGAATACGACATTGACTCGATCACTGGATTCTTTCCGCCAGAACCATTATCACGCTTGGGTGGTCAGTTCAACATATGGGAGGATATGCTCGAGGAAGCAAAGTCAAGACTTAGCCTTGGATCTGACATGCGAGAAGAAGCAATTGCGAAGCGGCCCGATGGCGACGAGTGGAGAGCACGTATACGTTTAGTAAGCCTGAGAAATATCATTCATCATTCCGAGATATTAAATCAGATCTCAGCTTTCGGTTCTCGACATCGCAGACCTTGGAGACGAGAAGAGGCTGCTTCAGCGCGCACACATGGTGCTAGCATTCCTCATCAGCTTTTATGTTCACTCTCAGCCTCCAAAGGCAAATTCTGAACCAATCCATGTTCCGGAATGTCTGGCAATACCTATTGTTAATGTCTCCCGCATCCTTGGGATAGCTCCAGTCCTCACATTCGCCGATACTGTCCTGTGGAATTGGTCGCCGAAGAATCCTCGCCTCCCTCTATCTGCCGACAACGTGAAGTTTATGCATACGTTCTCCGGAACGGAGACCGAGCAAAACTTCTACGTGCTCTCTACGAAGGCAGAGATCAAAGGCGTGGAAATGTTGCGCATCATGGACAGCTATGCTCACCTCCGAGATGCCACCGACTTCGCCTCCATTTCCAAAACTGCAAAAGACCTCACGCGGCTCGCTAGCGTCGTCCACGAGCTAACCGACACGCTGAAGGGCGTCAAGGAAACAGTCGATCCTTACTCCTTCTACTGGGAAGTCAGGCCGTGGTACAACGGGAGCGATGCGAAGGGGCCTTCAGCATCTGGCTGGGTGTACGATGGTGTGCCGCATTCCGAGAGTTTGGACCTCAGCGGACCTTCAGCGGGTCAGAGCACTGTCATGCATGCTCTAGACGTATTTCTGGACGTTGATCACAAGCTCCAGCAGAGGCGAACCCCAGCGCCCACGGCGAATAATAAGAGGTCCGACAGAAGCTTTATGGACAGAATACGGCGTTATATGCCAGGTCCCCATCAGAAGTTCCTCATCGACTTATCCAACCTCCCAATGCCGTTAAGGGCATTGGCCAACGAGACACCCTTGTTACGGGAACCTTATAACTCCGTGGTGCTCGCTCTGAAGCAATTTAGGGACTCACATATCCGTATGGCATGCCTCTACATCGTGTCGATGTCGAAGTCCAGCCCGCCCGCAATCGCCGGAGAGGATCGAGACCAGGAGCCACAGGGGAAGGGATACGATGGCCCCGTCAGAGGAACCGGTGGCACGGAGCTTTCCACCCTACTGAAGGCTGGAAGGGACGCTACGAATCGCACGATGCTTACAAGGAATTAGGAGGATAACTATCGTGTTTGGTAATATTCGATTGTTTTTCGGCGTCACGGATCATATTATAATACTTCCACAATTCCCATCACAAGCATTGGCAAACTAATATCTCACACAAGGACATTGTTTTATTGATTATGCATTTAAAGTGTAGTACGACTCACATACTTTTTGAGCTTGTTGGTCTTGGTAGTGATCTTGGTAATGATGGCGGGCGATAAACGTACCTCTTTGGAAGACGATAAACTTCGTGTACTTGCATTTGGCTGTTGTTTAAGTGAATGCGAGGGCCTTCACCTATAATTGATAGGTACTAGTAGCGGCGTTGTACCATTGCGTCGATGAAAAGAAGCTGTAATGCGATGATGATTATTTAAATTTGTGTGGCAATTGCTCTAAAGATACGGTTGGCACCAAACACCTGTCGACGAAAGTCACAGTGTCAACTGGTGGTGGCTGATCAAACGATACTTTGTGACTGTTTGTGACGGTTCGTATCATCGTCGCGCGCCGACACGTGACGTTGTTCAGTCTCCTGAGTGACCATCATGCTACCTGACACTCCTCCCCTTACCCATGGTATCTGCAAGCGACTTCAGTTTGGCGATAAGGATGACCAGTCTATCTGGTCCTCTACTCCCACCGCCCAGTTTTTGTCCGTTAAGAAGGTCGCCCCCGCCAGTGGCCTTACGTCGTCTGCGGACAGATACCGTATCATAATATCTGACGGGGACGACTTCATACAAGGGATGCTTGCTACACAGCTGAACCATTTGGTAGACGATAACATGATTGGCAAGAATTCCATCGTGGTGATTGAGAAGATGACCTGCAATCTCATACAGGCGAAGCGGTCTGTCTCATTTTTATGCACAATTGTCATTTTGACTTGATGACTTTTCGCAGGCTTGTTGTAGTGCTTGCTTTGCGTGTTGTCGATAAGAACGCGGAAAAGATTGGGTCGCCCACTGCTTTGTCTGACAACAAAGCTGGGGGTCCTCAAGGCCAGGAAGCGCGTACTACTCCTGCTAATCGACCATCGACCACAACCATGCCTACTAGCTCTACAACTCAAAACCAAGGCCAAGGCCAGCGCCAGCAGCAACGGGCTGGTCGCACTGGCTCCATCTATCCTATTGAAGCGCTTAGCCCTTACCAAAACAATTGGACTATCAAGGCTCGTGTTATACAAAAGTCGGACATCAGAACCTATTCCAATCAGCGCGGGGAGGGAAAGCTTTTCAGTGTTACCTTTATGGACGAGACGGGTGAAATTAAAGGAACTGCTTTCAACGCCGTGGTCGATGATCTTTATGAGAAGCTCCAAGAACACAAAGTATATTTTGTGTCAAAAGCCCGAGTCAATCTGGCCAAAAAGCAGTTTTCAACACTCGCTAATGAATACGAGCTTAGTCTTGATCGAAACACGGAGATCGAGGAGGTGCGTCGCGTGGGGTGTAATGATCACTCTATTTCACACGGTTCTTCAGTGTCACGACACTGCGAACTTGCCCGTCATCAAATATAACTTTGTGGAGCTATCTGCTCTTGAAGAGCAAATCAAGGATGCGTATTGTGGTGTGCTCTTTCTTACTCTGCCCATATACTGAGCCGATATCTGACATGTTCTCTCAGATGTGATTGGCGTAATAAAGGAGGTGGGCGAGCTGGGAGAGATACAAACCAGGACGAATCGAACTGTATGTCCTTTCTACAAATGGACCAGTATATATTGTTGACGTCGGATTCAGATCCAGAAACGCGAATTGATGTTGGTCGATCAATCGGGCTTCTCAGTTCGACTCACGCTCTGGGGAAAACAAGCTGAGCAATTTCAAGCTACCAATTCTCCTATTGCGGCCTTCAAAGGCGTTAGGGTCGGCGATTTTGGAGGCAAGTTTTATGTACTTGTATATCTGCGTTTTTCATTTTGGCGTTTCAGGGCGATCCCTCTCCATGGTCAGCTCGAGCACGATGGTCATGAATCCTGAAATAATCGAGGCGTACACACTGAAAGGTTGGTTTGATGAAGTTGGAAAGGGGACCTCCTTCCAATCATATTCTATGGGGTCTTCATCGGGAGCTGGCACGGTCAACCGATCTGAAATGCGATCCTTGAACGAAGTGAAAGAAGCACAACTCGGAATGTCCGACAAGGTCGATTTCTTTTCCTGCAGGGCCACCATCATGCACATCAAAGCGGAGAACATCTCGTATCCAGCTTGTCCCAGCGAAGCATGCAACAAGAAGGTCATCGAGGGTCCAAGCGGCTGGCGCTGTGAGAAGTGTGATAAATCGTTTGACAAACCAGAATATCGGTTCGTGTTCTGTGGACTCGTCTGCGATTCAAAGACTAAACTACTCTTGCAGGTACATTATTTCCATGGCAGTAGCTGACTATTCAGGTCAGGCATGGTTGTCGGGATTCAATGAAGTTGGCTTGATGATTTTCGGAATGTCTGCCAACGACCTCCATGAGATCAAGGTACGATTATAACAGTTAATATCGTCACCTCTCACAAATAGCGGCTTCAGGAGCGGGATGATGCTCAATTCAATGCAATAATGGTCAAGGCTCAATGTAGTACATACAATTTCGCCTGCCGGGCCAAGCAGGATACATTCAACGTGCCATTTTCTTTCTATGCCGTTGTCTTGCTCCATCTTATGCAGAATTTATCTTTAGGAAACAGCTCGTGTGCGTTACGGCATCTCACGCATCCAACCCCTTGACTATGCTGTGGAGGCGCGATCTTATGTCGATCTTCTCCGGTCTGCCTGGGCACAGTGAGCCCTTTTGCAAGTAGACTGGCAGTTGGCCCCTAGCATCAGCTGCGCCTTTACGTCGTCTCTTTCGTATGCCACCCCACGTGTACATCGACCTGCTAGTCCCAACGCAGATGAATAAAAAAGTTGACTGCTATAACATCAGGCCGATGCGATAGGATATGAATGGAATAAATTAAGCTAGATGATAATAAAACATGATACTCGACAACTTCATGGGGGATCTAATGGGTAATGATATAAGCGTCGAAGTATCTTCCACATTACAGAACAGCCATCGATCACAGCATCCATAAGTTCCTCTGATGTAAGTGGGACCTCAAACCGCAATGGCCAGATAAAGTGAATATGGTGGAGTGGGACCAGGTCATACTGGTGGCTGTTGTCAGAAATATCTTTAATTTCCTCCTGAGGAGATGGATCCTCTGGTACAGATGAGGATATATCAATGATGGTGACGGACGTTGGCTGTGGAAGCACAGGGGTGATGGACGTCGACGGTGATGTATGCGGCAACTCTGTTGCGTCTGAGCGCGGGATGACCGTCGCGGTGACCGTCAAAGTGGAAACAGTATCCCCCCACGCAGGCCGTTGCACCATTGGATGCATATCCAACAACCGTCGGACATGCACCAAATCACGTTTGATCTCTTGTGTAGTCCCAAGGAACCAGAGCAGCAGGCCGATGAATAAAACGAAGGAGGTGACACTTGCTGCGAAGGGCTTCAAACGCGCGATTGAGGGAAGGGTACTGCTGCTTCTGTCGACGGATGGGAAGAATTGGAACCACAGATGGGCGGAGAAATTATCTTCCAGAGAATAATGCATCATTGTCCAACCCCGTGGATGGCATCGCTGAAGTAGCAGATTTGAACCAAGGCACTTAATCTCGGCATCTTTTCTACCGATGAGTGACAAGCCTTGGATTTCGCTAAACGGGGACCTCACCTGGAACGTTCTCGATATCGACTCGAAGTGTACCGACAGGTGTACGAAAGACCGGGAGCACGATGCTCATTACCGACTCTTCCAGCCTGCGCCGTTTACCTCTGCGTTTCTCATCGCCTTCGGGGGGTCTTCTCTTGGTGAGGTAGGTTATCTTCACCGTCTGACCAGCAGTTGCACCCACGAGCAACCGCACCAAGGTGTTCAACTCCTTTCCGCTCTTCGCTTGGAACGAGATGGGGGACATGGTAGTCTGATCTGGCTTGGCAGGTATCATTGTTTCGAACTTGATGGGTACACCTTCGATACTGGCGCAGATTAACTCGACTTCCGATGGGCTGCTGCTTTGGCTCACACCGACGTCAGACAGAGGAAAGGGCTGTGCAAGCGCAAACTCGAGCCATTCGTTGTCCGCAACCCCGGGCGAGGGTAGCTCCACGCACACAGCATAAGCAGCGGATGATGCGGATTCGGACAATACAAGAGGCGTGACAGTAACTGACACGTTCGGTATCATGAACGGTCCAGTTCTACGAGGCCTTGATGTTCCCAAGGCTATATTGTCAGGCACCGAGGCAATGCGACGTTGAGTATTAACTGGATGAGGACGGATCAGCGAATCATCCCGCCGACTGTGACGCGCTGATGTGGATGGAGTAGGTCGCAAAGATGGCCGAAGTGCGACACGCCCGCCATCGAGGCTGATCTTTGTTTCTCCGCCATAAGCTAACTCTACTTTCCGCGCCTTCGGGTCTGCCGAGGGATAAACATCGACGCTCTCCATGCTTGCGGTATTCCCATTACTGACGGATGTATCAATCTTCTCGGTCTCGGCCGCAAGAACCCGGAAACGGGGGAGGGATACCGTAAAGCCTTGCACTGTGCCTGACGCGACAAGAGAGTCGTCGTGATGGTCGGGAACATGTGTGGTTATACGCGGCGAGACAAGGACGACCCCTGATATCGTGAAATTGAAAACATTCTTGTTGGGAGAAAGCAGATCATTGATATTAAGATGTAGAGTGATGGGCGTTGAAGGGGGTTGAATGTTGTGATCAGGTTCGGCCATCGAAGAAGCCCCGCTTTGGCCTCTTGGGTCGCAGTCTGCTGTCGATAGTATAGAAGACAACCCTACTTCGGACGGTGTATTCGGACCACTCTCAAAAGAGTAGTCCGGTAGACCTTCCGAAGGAAGGGGTGCCCGCAGAAGTGAAGCAGTAGAAGACGATGAATTGTGCCTAGAGGGGGGTTGGATATGTGACGGCCCTGCTGAGATCGGATTGGATGGTAGCGCTATTCGAGGCATCTGATGTGGTGTCTGGCCTTCCGAAGCCTGCTGAGGTGAGTTGCTAGCAACTTCATGGCCAGTATGCCCTTCACCTCCCACGACATCCCAACCGGGTTCATGGCCTCTTGCCCAGCTGACCTCACTGCCCTTCGCCTCGAGCGCAATGTCCATGCCTAGTAGCGTGGCGACACCAGGGAACCAAATGCCTTTAGCGGCACCTCTGTATTCCAGTTGCATGAGAGCGCCCTCCTTTCCACCTCCACAATCTCGTCCTCGTCCCAAAAATTTACATGTCATCTCACCTCGTGCATCCACGACGCCGACACGACGTCGGCCATCGTGTATGCGGCCATCCACAGAACGGACTGGCGCTGCCCAACGAACACGCACTCGTTCAGTGCTAGGGAAAGTGCCCTGTATGCCATAGCCATCAGAGAACCCAGGCGCACTGGTTGAATCACTGCTCTCGTCGTCTGCAAAATGTTGGTATGAGTATGACGAGGCGCGACGCGAACTTGAGGAGCGCGTGACGTGGGGATCAGCGGTCATGTCCCAGGCCATCACCTCTGAGTCTTCTGTGGATGAGAGAGACTGGAATGAGGCGGTAGATGCGGAGGAAGAGCTAGGTGGGAATATGCGCAATCTGAGGTGGTTAGACAAACAGCGGGGCGTCGGGATAGAGAGCTGAAAGTATATGTGAGTGCATGAAAAGGCATTATAAATGACCTAGAATCTTACTAGCCAAGGAGCTCTCGGTGGCTTTGATAAGTATGGCACCACCATGTTGATACCGGCCATGAACAAGATAATATTCTTGTCGCCAATTGACCCACGTCGATTCTTTGGGCCATTGGGAATCGGAGTATAACGTAGTGATTCACCATCATCGTCCAACCTGGCATTGAGCCTGTATTTGGGAAGGAATTCTTTGGGAAGCACAAATGATACTTGGTACCCACTGACGAGAATATGACCAGTATGCTTCTCGTCAAGAGGTGTGATTTCCGGCTCCTGAGACATCAATCCCGCAGACATGCGGGACGAGACCATTGACTGCTTCTGATGAAAGAGACTGAGATAGGATTGCTGAGACCGCGCAGGTAGATTGAGAGCACGGGCTGCGTTGTGGAGGAGAGGAGAGGAGGTCGAGGAGAAGATATACGGAACAGAAGAACTGTCCAGTGGATGGACCTCCGAGTCCAGAATCTTGACATTCTCCTCTGGAACGAAAGCAACAAGAGTGAATATACTGTAACGACTTGAAGGCCTCCCCCCGAGACGAATGTGGGAACAGCCAAGACTCACCCTTGAATAACGGGACAGCGCTTCCGGGTACAATACTTTCAACTGGTAGTGCGAGCTATTCGAGCCAACTATTCGACAGAGCTCAAGAGTAACGTCTTGGGGAAATGCACCTTAAGATACATCTTTATATTTACACTTCCCTCATCCCTTTTTGCCTTCCCTTCGATGGCCAAACGTGTAACTATGTTGAGCCGCTGGGTTTGTGGGTTGAAGGTGTTCGTGCCATTGGTAGACAAAGGAGGACTGAAGGTTCGTGTATGTCGAGACGCGGTATGAGTTGAAGTGGACATGATCGGCAGCAAAGAGAAGAGAGAGACAAGTAGCCAGGTTGACAAGAAGACGGTGGTCGAATTTTAGTATCCCGGAGGTGGGACTGCAAGGAAAACCGAATAGAGGATAGGCTGAAAGTATCTGGGTGCAAGTACTGCAGTCCGAGATGGTGTCCGAGACGACCGGAATGGACGAAAGGCGACGCGTACTAAGCTCAGGCGCAGCGACGCGGCGCGACACCAACCAAAGGAGAAACTTGGGGGCGAGAAGAATTCTCAGCCACCAGCGCGTCCCAAGTGCCATTCTCCACGTATATTGCTGGTACAGTACTAGTACCAATATATTCATTCAAATACTGTCTTCTCCTTCCCATGTTGCTTGCGTAGAAGGGATCAGTAGCATTGTGATTGAAGGTCGGATCACTGCGACCGGTATTATGAAGACTCGATGTATGCCCTTAAAGAGATGGAAGACGCAATGCCCAGATAGCGTAAACCACCCGTCGCCATCCCTTAGTAGTCCACAGAGCACATACAACATATTCATAAAAGCCACGGGCTCGATCTCGACGAGGTGTCCCTCAGGGGAAGCCTTACCGATCGCTAGACCCGTGAGTCTCCAAAAATCTTATCATCTAAGTGAGATCATGCTGACGGTGCGGTCCAGGCTCTAAAAAATGAAATTGGCTCGCAACGATTCGTGGGAGGATGTGCACGAGGGGGCCGAAACCTTTCGAGCTGCGAGCGGGTAGAGATGTCCAAAAAAAGCCGGAGACTTCGAGGATCGATTCACTATCGTGTGCGAGAGGTCGCAAGTTGGCGGGCGCATACGCACGGCACGATGTTAGGGACGGCGTGCGCGCGTACGAGTGCAGTCGGCTTGAGTTGCATGACGGTCCAAGATTTGCCGGATTAGTGCTGTATATGTTGTGTCATGATGACCTAGAATGTGTGTGAGTCCGGCGTGAAATCTTTTGTTGTGTATTTTATTGTTATCTAGCAATGTCCTGGATCAGTCACTTTTGTGTTACTGGTGCTTTGCGCAGAACCCAGTTTTTCAGGACGTCACTTCGTCGCTATACTAGTATAGCACATCTAATTTGACCTCTCACCTGTGACAAGGGCAAACTGATGTGAGTCACCCATGAAATAATTTCTCGTCCATATTACTACTCGTGGAAACACTATTCTAACATCGTCACTTCCAAGCACGGCATGACTGGGAGGGTGAAGCTGCAGAGCGTGAGAAAATCTCGCTCGAGTAAGTATGTACTGGGAAGGTCCTCGCTCGAACCACAACCTCCCCAGTCGCATCTGCCTATCACGTTCATGTTCCGCCGTATACAAAGGGCGGTACCAAGGCTAAGTACATATATCTCCCTATCTCTCTCAGGCTCTTCTCATCTCCCTCGACTCTCTTACTCTACCACTCCAATGACTGTTAGTCTCCTCGATGATTGTGCTGACTGGCGGACCATCAAACAGGCCCCAAATCTTGTTTATTCTGTCTACATCAAGCCGATCCAACAGTCACAGCAAGACGGTAGGCAGTATCGGCTCATTCGCCTCAATAATGGCCTGCAGGCCATGCTTGTTCGTGACCCCAATGCAGATAAAGCGGCTGCTAGCCTCGATGTAGCAGTCGGTCACCTCCAAGACCCCGTGAGTGATCTCCAGCTTTGAATGCACCCCAGCCTGCCAGTATAGTCTGGACGGCTCCGGAGACATCCAACAACGTGACCATCTGAAGTCCTCACCCCTATGCTCGCTAAAGCGTTCTTCAATGCTCGCGGTCACTAACTCCTCTCCAATACCCTAGGTTGATATGCCAGGACTAGCTCACTTCTGCGAGCATCTTTTATTCATGGTCTGTCATATTTACCAACAATTGCTTTCCTTCTCTCACCATTCGTAAAGGGGACGGAGCAATATCCAAAAGAAAATGACTATTTTGAGGTATGAGCGCAGTCTTACGTTCGTCAGCTTCGTGTCATTCCTCTTTTAGTACTTGTCCAAAAACAATGGCCGTTCTAATGCCTACACTGCATCATCTAATACCAATTATTACTTTGCTGTCGCGGCGCCCGCACTCTCTGGAGCGCTTGTTCGGTTCTCCGCGTTCTTTCATTCGCCGCTCTTTGCACCGTCCTGTACCGTACTGGAGCTCAACGCTGTCGACTCGGAACACAAAAAGAACTACCAAAATGACCTGTGGCGTATCACCCAGCTTTACAAGCATCTTAGCAAACCAGGGCATCCGTGGAGGAGGTTTGGGAGCGGCAACAAGGACTGTCTTACGAAAGTTGGCAGAGACCTCGAGGCTAGTATTCATCAGAACGGTACTGATAAGGACACTGGTGGGGATCAGACGAGCAAGCTTCAGCCTTCACCCATGTCTGCTGATGGTAACATGGCGCTATCCCTTGTAAATCCGCGAATACCATCTCCTGCACCTTCAGTGGGCTCTTCTAGCAGTGAAACCAGAGTCGATGGCGGTGCCGTCGGTCGTGAGACGCGTCGTCGCCTTATGGAATGGTGGCGCAAGGAATATTGTGCCAGCCGCATGAGACTGTGTGTAATTGGCAAAGGTGTGTAGCCATTAGTTTATGGATGCGGCATACATTCTGACGAAACGTGTGTTGTTAGAGTCACTGGATGAACTCGCGGAAAAGGTTGTAGAGTTATTTTCACCAATTGAGAACCGTACACAAGATCCTTTGCCCATGATACTTGAGGATACATTTGGTTCATCTGAGAAAGGCGTGAGCTCTTTGAACGCAGACAGATAAGTAGTATGCTGAGCCTCAAATTTGCAGACTCTGGTCCGCGTTCAAACTGTTAAGTCACTCCATGTTTTGGAGATATGCTTTCCTCTCGATTACCAGCCGCCCCTCTGGAGGCGGAAGCCAGGACAATTCTTGGCGCATCTTATCGGCCACGAGGGCCCTGGCTCACTGTATTCGTATCTGAAAAACAAAGGTTGGGTGAGCTTGCTCGGCTCAATGCCGAGTACTCTAGGAAGGGGCTTTGCTATGTTCAAAATCAGTATACATATGACAAAGGATGGCTTTAGTGCGTTAAACTCTTGAGATCTGTGGTTGGTTTTTGCATTAATGTCTCTTATGAAGTGAACTACAGGGAAGTGGCTCTTGCGGCGTTTCACTATCTGTCACTTCTTCGGTCTACGGAGCTACCATCGTGGATTCAACAGGAAGTGAGCTCCCTTTCGGATTTAAGTTTTTGCTTCGCAGAGAAACGCCGGCCAGACGATTATGCTGTGTGGGTTGCTGAGCATCTTTCATGGCCTGTGCCGCGCGACCTTGTCCTCAAGGCGCCGGAAGTCACTTGGGAGTGGGACGTTGCTGGTTTAGGGGAGAAGGAAGCACGCCAAACCCTCGAACACCTCAGAGTCCATCAATGCCGTATTGTTCTTATGGCTGGGGGGGAAAAGCCCACCTTTGACAAGGATGTCAAGTGGTCGAAAGAACCTTGGTACGGTACTGAGTATTTCGTGGAGCCATTCGACGAAGAATTCCTGCGGCAGGTAAGGCTATTACCTATCACTGCCGTACTCCCTTGTCATTATTGGGTTTACAGGCAGACGGACCAAATCTCATTCCTGCGCTGCGTCTTCCTGATCCCAATGAACTCATCCCGAACGATTTGGATGTCGAGAAACGCGAGGTCTCTGAGGTACGAGAAGTTGTTGCAGCGTAAATACATCATACTCACCCTTTCTAGCCTCAGCCGAGACCTCATCTTATTCGAGAGACTTCTCTGTCTTCTTTGTGGTATAAGAAAGATGACCGCTTTTGGGTCCCAAAAGCTCATATCATCCTGGAGATGCGCTCGCCATTGGCAAATGAATCACCAACTGCCAACGTCCTTACTCAGTATGTATGATGCGTCTCAGCACTTTTCTCGTATGTGCTGATCATACCCCCGCCTAGACTCTATGCCAATCTCGTGGAAGACTCTCTCTCTGAATACGTGTATAACGCCGGGCTTGCAGGACTCCAATACTCCCTCGTACCAACTTCACTAGGAATCTCCATCGTACTCGGCGGGTATAATGACAGATTACACGTTGTCTTGAGACACATTCTAGAAAGAGTAAAGGCATTACGAGTAAAACCTGACAGGTTAGAGGTCAGGAAAGAGCAGGTACATACGCTGGTCTCATTCACCAGTAGACTGCTCACGGGCAAGTCTCTGTTTAGGCTAAACGGGATTGGGAGAATTTCTTCCTTAATGAACCTTGGCGCATATCCAACTACTTATTTGATTATCTCTTGAATGAGAGACAGTGGTCGAAAATAGAGAAACTGCAAGTGGTGTCTTGTAAGTAGTGCGATCTCCTGTCATCACAAGTCTCAATTGATGATGACATTCTCTAGCTATCACTGCAAGCGATGTACAAAACCACGCTGCAAAGTTCTTCATGAATCTGCAAGTTCGCACGTTAGTGATGGGGAACATCTATGAGGGTGTAAGTTCGTTGCTCAATCCACGTAGCGAGATAGCTAATTAATTGCGCAAACGCAGAAAGCGGTGTCCATCCAGAATATGGTAGAAGAAGTCATCAACGCCTCTCCTTTGGCTGCCAGTGATTCTGTCCCAACGCATTTGTCCCTTATACTACCAGAAGGTACTGACAGCCTGGATTTCTTCGCTGTTCTCACCCCATGCTAAATTATACCTGTAGGATGCAACTACGTTTGGTCGGTACCCGTTCGAAATCCCAATGAGCCAAATTCAGCCCTTACCTATTACGTTCGCTTTGGACCGCTTACCGACCCTCGTCTCCGTGTCAAGGCTGCCCTCCTCACTCAGATCCTTACCGAGCCCGCCTTCAACATTCTTCGTACGAAGGAGCAACTAGGCTATATTGCTCATGCTTCACGATGGTCATCACCCGGAGCTAGCGACACTGGCCTACGGATCGTTGTCCAAAGCGGGTCCAAACCAACATATCTTGAAGAACGGGTTGAAGCATTCCTGGACCATATGAAGGGGGTGCTCTCCGAAATGAGCGACGAAGAATTCGAGCAACAGAAACAGGGACTTGAGGATAATTGGAGAGAGGTTCCGAAGAATATGGCCGAAGAAGTCGGCAGTTATTGGGCACATATCGACTCCGGCTACTTGGACTTCCTCCAGCGTGAGATGTCTTGTCTTGACAGAGCATGACTCGTAGTGACCACCTTGAATTAGGTTCCAAAGATTCAGATACCCTCAAAAACGTGATTAAGGGTGATATCATATCGCTATTCCTATCCCACGTTCATCCGTCATCGACAACACGCTCGAAACTCTCAGTGCATCTCCAATCGGTGCAACCCAAGCACGTCAGCCAGGCCGCTGCCCTGCCGGGACTGATTGATGATGATCCCGCAATAGTGGACGCTCGAGGGACGCGCAGCGACGGTATTCACTATATCGACAACGTAGAGGCTTTCAAGAGTTCACTCGATATCTCGAAGCCACCGTGGCCACTTGAGAGTTGGAACGACTTGTCCACGTCTAAACTTTAGTACTAGTGTTCAGTTCTTTGCGCTTCTCAACGTAGTCGTACGACAATGGCCTCCTCCCCACTCACCTGTTTCAGATAGTAACCTTCTTGGAGATTGACGTACCAGCAATAGAATGTCTGCGAATTATTATTTTATGACATACAATAATAGACAAGAGATAGGCCATCAGGAATGCAACGAACAGCTCGAATGCTCCCGACGTTGTGCTCTACAGTACAAGACCGGTAAACGGGTCATTGACATTTTGCTGGTGCCCTAGGCCAAGGTGTAGACATTATTTGCTTAATCGGTAGTGACAGGAGGTTAACGAGTATATGTTTGTTGTAAAAGTGTCTCTGAGAGTGATTCCCAGTACCTCTATGGTACTGGGTCTTAGAATGCATACTCGTAACAGGCTCCCCCGCCAAAAAAGAAGGTTTCAGCGGACCTTGTTTCAGAGTATACATCTCGATTGTCGGTATTTGCAGTCTTATAGTGGGTGACTTCCTGTAAGGATCTAGAAGCGACAGATGGACTCTGGATCTAAACGGCCGAGAAGCCGATGATAGGCCGAGACTTATGTAGTCCAGTTTAAAGTCCGGATGGGGTTTCTAAACCTTAAATCTGGAGGGTACCCCCCTCAAGATTCTGTGAACTTATCGATTTCACACCCAAGATCTCCATGCCAGAAAAGGATAGTGGGATACGACGCTTCATTTTTGTGAGGAGCGCCTATAAGACAAAATGCGCATTTCGTACAATCATCAAGGGCGCAACAAAGCAGGACAAGAAAAGAAAAACAAAGAAACATAAGGGGCAAGGGAGGGTGGGTGACGCAAGAGATAATAGCGTAAGACAAAGAGAGAAAATCCCTATCATTCGAAAATGCTCCAAGCTAACCTCTAGATGAGGAGGATCCGACGTCCAGGGACTCTCCATGACAGATCTGCCACAGTCCATGGACAACTCCTCAACCCTTCGACCCATTCGAAAAGCGAACCCTAAACTTATAGATGCAACTCCAAGCTGTCCTGAACACTGTTCAGGACCAAAAAAGGTTTTTGACCCTGCGCGGGGTCAGAAAAAACCCATCAACAATATAGCAACAAGGCTATTGTCCTAAGTGGGATGCACCTCGAACACCATTCGAGGCAATAGCAACACCTCAACACTTAGTGACTCTAAACCAAAATCGATCACCTTCAACCAAAAAACAAACTTCCGCCATCCTGCGCGGGACCATCTCAAATGCTGTTTGAGACAAAGACTGGTAAATCAAGACTCTGCGCGGAGCCAGAAAAACCAAGCCATGACAGAAGCAACATATTCCAAAAACGCACGAGGCAAAACCTATATGCAAAATCTTGAACCAAAAAAGCCAGCAGGCGTCATGCATAACTGGGGCAATCGATTAGCCTTATGTAAATCCTTGTCTAAATTTCGATTAAAATCGGTACTATAGATTGATTCGCCAAGATGCCGAGACCAGAATTATTGCTCAATCAATTCCTGCCCCTTGTGGATGTCCTACGCACAAGTCCTCCTCTGGCTGTGGATGAATCAACATAGAATTCTGCAGAGATTACAGAAGTTGCAGCTCACTTCAACCAGTCATAGGTTGAGTACAAGATTAGGGTGCAGGATGTACAATCAATAAAGGCAGTAGCACTAAACTTTCTATTGCTGCTCAATGAGATCACTGTGGGGAGGAATGTTGCTGCTGCTATCATGTTGAGCAATTCCTCTCATGAATACTGTTTTCATAGGCCAGGGATTGCAGCAAGTCATGGTTGTTGTCATCCTTGGTATTTCGAATTAATCTGGAATTTTATCATTGTTGATCTAGAGTTGATGTGTCTTATGGTTTAGAGGTACACCCTATAATTTGTAAGCTCGTGAGTGGGTAGGGCTTCCAGATTTTTACACGAAGTCACCCAGTTACTTGTTGCCCACCACTCTGCCGTCGTCGGTGTTCAGGAATGCACATGCAATCGTGTAGCAGAGATGCGATGTATCTAATACAATATATTTTAGTTCTATATTGTGTGATGTGTGTAACAAACCACTGAGACTTGTGTATTCACGGGTTTCTGTGAACACCAAAATTGACTGAATATATACAAAATGCTACTATTCAACCAAATGATCATCAGGCAGCATACACCAACAACAACTGACACTAACATGTCCACTAATTCTTTACTGTCACTTCACAGCATCTCTACAGTACATGCCAGTACTCCACAAAATGATGATTGCTATAATTACAAAACTCGCCACAAAGTCATATAGAATACTGTAGGACCATACTTGGTACTGGGTTCTGCCGTGCAAGCGCGGCCTTACACTTATTTCATGCAGGCAGGCTAGCGATCAGAGGAGATCAATTAAAAATGTTGTTATCAGTGAAATACCGACGAACGGGTCAGTCACAATCAATATTTGGTATGTCATCTAATCACAGTCAGCATTCCACTATCACTGCATGATCAATTCTCATTCCACATCCTTAAAATTGAAAATATGGTATACATATGTGGGAAAGTTTCATTTTGAGGTACATTTGGCATATTTCCGAGACAGAATGGCTACTAGTGGACAGATTTTCACCAGAGTATCTGAATTCTATGGCTACAGACATCACATATATACATGCAAAAAGTCCGAGACGAAAATTGCAACAGTAGTGTCATAAAAGCCGAGTGACTCGTTAACCGATCTTGTACTGAATCCGTTATAGCGTATCTAGCCCAGATGTAGCAATGTACATTGAACGAGGAAGTCACGAGACTGGTCATGATGATAGCCGAGCTTATATGTTAGGTCGAGCTGGATAAGAAAAGTAAGGTATGTAGTGGATGGTTAATTCGGGGAAGAGCACGCCGAAGTAGAAGAACGCTAATGAGACAGTGTGAAGAGGAAAATGCAATGACAAGCCAATCGGTAAGAGCAAATATACGACCCGAAGGGAATCAGCACTCCGTCCTCTTCCGTCCATTCCTCGCCATCGCCTTATTTGCGAGTTGCTGCCCATATGCTTGCTGCTGAGCAGCTTGAAGCTGTTGGTCGATATTCTTGGGTCGTCGAAAGAGGAATACATGTGGCTCAGGGGCTGTGCGGGATAAACTTGGAATGTTCACGATAGCAAGATGTATGCTCACCATGAACTTCGTAGTGGACCCATCCTAGACTTTGTGTGATCCCGATACCTCTCCATTCAGCTTCTGATAGTAGGCGAAGGGTGATGCCGTCGTCAAGAAAGTAATTTTTTGGTATCAGTTTGAAGAGGGGCTTTGGAAGAATAACATGTCGATATTCATATTCATCATCAGCGTAGCGATCCGAGTAATGAATCCTGTGGGCGATTGAGCGGAATTACAGACTGATAATCCAAGAAGAGGCTTACTTCTCAATGTACTCTTCAATCTTCTTCTGATCTACTTCTTGTTGTTTGGACATTGGTTATGATGGGATGAAGGTATTAGCCAAGTGATGCACGGTTAACGCGAGGGAGGCTTGTGAGATTGAAGTGACGAGTGAATGCGTGTGACAAGACACGCGAAGTCATAGTGTGACAGGCGGACAGTGAGTTTCCACGTGATGGGAATTTAGTCACGCGAGGATCCATTGAGTTTTGGTCTGCGGGACACTTGCATCTGCACCCAAGGTCTCTCCTGCGTAGTTCCATGGTCCCCTTTGATCTTGCAAGAATCGCTCGGAATCACTGCATTGATGATGAAGATCCGGGTTCCCCACCATATCTCCTAGGTGACGAGATCCAGGATATGTATCCACTGCTAGACAGTACAGATGATATAGGTGGGTATATGCGCGACAAGTCGATCGCTACTAGCTTTAATTTATATAGAACCCTCGTCACCGTCACCTCTTGAACGGAAGAGGCAGACAAAATTGCCCCAATATAGCTTTCATGCGCCGACGCCTCTATCTTATCACCATCATCAAGAATCACTACCTTGTGAAAACGAGTTGACTGTGGAAATGAACAATGACCTTCCTTACGACAACTCATTCTTTCTATCAAACTCTTGCATTGACGGGACCTCCGCGTTGGACCGTACGTTCAGCGGAAATGTTTTATGCAACAATTGACCTCCCCTCCCTGACGCTTATAGCACACCAACTACAGACGGGTGACTCACAGACGGGCCTAGACTTGTTGAAAAATCCTTCGGTAGTAAATGGCTTAAGGGGTTCCAATTCCCGTGAACGGCATGGAATCCGACTACGGCCAGTATCAGATCTTCGTGAGCTTTATGCTCTCTTGAAATTTATAGTGATCCTTAACAACGCTACACCTTGCTGTAGCCGATAGATACAAGGGTATATTCAAGTTTGGGGTGTTCAACGCGATACAATCGTGTTGCTTTGAAACGGTATGTATGCATTGAAGAGCAGAAAGTTGACTTTCTTACAATTATGGATTAAGGTAATGGCATCAGAACAGAACATGGTAATCAATTTACGCATATACTGGTGGCCGCGACATGAGCTAAACTTCTTATGAAAACAGACAGTTAGCGGTAAAACCTTCGTTGATATTCATCTTCAAGATCTTATCTCCGGTAATACTTGTTATTAGCTCCTACAGGGAGCGGGAAGACAGTACTTTTTGAACTTTCCATTATTCACATGCTGATGAACTCAGCCCATGATATCAATGCCGTCAAATGTGTTTATATGGCACCAACAAAGGTTCTGCGTCTAGTTGTCAAATTTGAATGACGCTTGACTCACGTGTGGCATAGGCATTATGCTCAGAGAGGTATAAAGATTGGGCTGCGAAATTTGAAGGGCTGGGTGTAAAGTGTGCGAATCAACTTTCAAGAAGACCCTGACCAGATTCTCATGATTTATACAGGCTGCGAGCTCACAGGAGACACAGTTCATTTTGGAAAAGGTGCTTGGGGGGATGCCGTAAATGCACAGATTATGTTTGTTTTCCCACTTCATTTATAATGTCAACATTGACCCATAGAAACCAGAGTCACTACGGTATGCGGCAATATCCATATATTTGAAGTTTGGGTTCAGCTCCTTCAACACTAAACATGTTTAGGGGGAGAAATGGGATAGTCTGACGAGAAGCTGGTGAGTTGAGTACCTCCTAGTTTTATCGGGTAACTCAAAATAGTAATGTTCGCCATTCAAGGCGCGAGCATCGTCAAATACTGTCTCAGATTCGTCTTTTCCTCGTCGACGAGGTAATCACCACTTTATCAACTTCGCTGAAATGTAAAATTTCACGTCCCGATAGGTACATATTCTGAATGAAACCCGTGGCAGCACGCTTGAAGTTGTGATATCACGTATGAAGATTTTAGGATCAGCAGTCCGATTCGTCACTGTGTCCGCCACGGTCCCGAACATACAGGATGTTGCTAATTGGATTGGTCATGGTCATGCGGATGGACCAGCCAAAGTCTTCGAAGTAAGCTTGATCGCAATACCACCTGTCATGGCGCGTCATCATAATCAACATCCATATAGTTTGGCGAGGATTTCAGGCCGTGCAAACTAAAACGCTTTGTGTTTGGATTCCCCAAAGGGAAGAACCAGAATGACTTCACTTTTTCTCGCTCTTTGGATTATCGGTTATTTGGAGTCTTACAACAGCATTCTGCCGACAAACCTATATTGGTGTTTTGTCCCACAAGGAAGGGTCAGTTGATTGAGGTACGTGTGCCGTTGAAACGATATTGACTACACGTGCAGGTGTCTTCTCCACAGCTGAGCAACTCTTCGTTGACTACACAAAAGCCGTCCAATCGAAGCAGAAGCTACCATGGTCACCGGTCAAAAAGTATGCACTTTTCCCGCTCCTTACAGTCTATTTTTGAAAGCTTGATTCAGAATCGAGCAACACTTCTACGACAAGCGGTTACAAAGTGAGTGGATGACATTATACAGGGAAGTCTTGGCTGACCTCATGCTATCTAAGAACTTGTTAATGTAGGCATTGGGGTTCATCATGCAGGCCTTTGTGTCGATGACAAGCGGGCAATTGAAAACCTGTTCTTGAGCAAGACATTACGGGTCGTCGTCGCTACGTCGGTGTGTTGCCAATACCATCACACGTATTTGTCACTTCAATAACACCCCTGCAGACGTTGGCCGTGGGCGTCAATTTGCGTATGTTTATTTTCCCATTGATTTTGCATATTACACTTTGATGTCTTATTCACAGCTGCACATACCGTGGTGATCAAAGGTGTCAAGATATTCCAAGGTACTCAGTGGCAGGAGTACTCAGACCTGGACGTTATGCAAATGCTAGGTCGTGCGGTATGCCTTCCTCTTGTCTTCAGCGCCTGTTAAGTACTAATCCACGGCAACCCGTCTTTATTGGCTTCTAGGGAAGGCCTCAGTTCGGTAAATCGTCAATCACCACGTCAGTTGTGACAACAATTCATTGCTTAACGCAGACAAGGAAGGCATCGCCATTGTCTTGTGCGAGTCAGAGCTGGAGTACAAATATCAGACTCTAGCCCAGGGTCAAAGCGTATTAGAGAGTTCCTTGCACATCAATCTTGCAGAGCACATCAACTCCGAAGTAGGACTCGGGACCATCAGCACGGTTGACACTGCAAAAGATTGGTTGCGCAATTCTTTCCTGTTTCAGAGAATTCAACAGAACCCCCAACATTATGCAATCGGGAAGCAGGTTGACCAAACCTGGGAAGAGAGGCTTTCTGATATCGTCAATCAAAGTGTTGCAAGTTTAAAGACAGCAGAACTTGTATCACACGACGGGAAATCCGGAGAGTTATGTTCAACTGAATATGGGATTGTCATGAGTAAAGTAAGTTCGGCTTCATGCCAATATCAGCGGATCTCCCATCCATTGTTTTCCTATAGTTTTACATCCGTCAATCAACGGTGAGTAGACGATGGAATTTGTGCGTCCATTAACCTTTTAAGTCCACTTTTAGATGAGTTTAATCCTGAAGCTGCCCAAACAAGCGACTATGCGAGAAATGGTCAGCATTGCATTCTGGTCGATGTGCTTATTCCGAAAGAGCTGAATGCCTTGTGCTTGGATAGCTGGAGTTATTGGCTGCTTGCGATGAGTAAGTTCATTACAGCGCTTGGATTCTGAACGACTAATCAGCTGCAGACTGTCGGAGCTCAAGCTTCGAGCAGGTGAAAAGCAGGTGCGATCGCTACATTTAATCGAGTCCACCATCTCAATTTTCATATTTGTGTCGTAATGCAACAGATATACAACAAACTCCTTGACCATAACGATATTCGATTCAGAACCAAGAAAATAGAGAGGACACAAGATAAATTGTTTATCTTGATACAGGTGCATACAGCAACAACACTATATTCATATTTATAACAAAGAATACCCCAGGCAATCCTGGGAGGGATATCTCTGAATTCCCCGGAGTACAAAACTGGGGACAGCCAGCCTAATATAGAGGCGTATCAAGTTTTCCGCCATGTGAATCGGATTGCAAGAGGTACTAGTATGAGCTTCAAGTTGAACCAAGATATCTATGTTGACCGACCCATAATGCTCAAAGCTATTGTCGAAGTTGCAATCATTAGACGAAGCGGTGCACAAATCAAACATGGTCTGGAACTGTGCGTGTGTTCGACGAATAATCATGCTGCCATCACCTAACCTCATTCTAGGGTTCGCGTTTTGAACGCCAAAGCTTGGGAAGATAGGCCTGTCGTTTTGCGCCAAATTGGGAATATTGGAGAGAAATCGTTAGTTATTTTACCCATCAACCCGTTCAAGTTATTATCCTGATCGAACCCTAGAATCAAGGTTCTTGCTGAGCATGGGATAATCAATTTTGAGACGTTGCGGAGACAAAGTCCCCTTCGCATTGAGGCGGTGAGCACTAAATGGCATTGTCTGGAAACGTGTCCAGTGCTGATCCATGTTTCAGCTCCTGAACAGGAAAGCGGGATTTGGTTACGAAGTGCTCGCGTCACTTGATAATTTTCCAAAATACTTCATTAAAATTGAAGAAGTGTCTTCGAAGCCTTCGAAAGGCAGCAAGCCGATCGACATTGAGCTATCGATACAGTGTGGGCTCATGTCCGAGAAGACGCAAGCAACAGTGAAAAAAGAGAAGGCGGGTGCTTTCGACATGACCGTTGTCCTCACCCTTACGTCCGACCTCGACTTTATCGACTTTCGGAGAATACCGTAACAACAAATTAGAATGTTGATTGGTTGTGGCTGACAGTACTCTTAGGACGAAATATCTCTTAAAAACAAAAACGTTTTCTGTCACAGCACAATTGACGAAGCCGAGCCAGTTCATTTCTGTTTGCATTGCCTCAGTAAGTCCGGCAAACACCGCTGTACTTGTTTCTTTAGTATCTCGTCTGATTCTATGATTACGCTAGGAGATCGTAGCTGGCGTATCGGTTTTCGAGAAATTCAGACCTAACATTGATCGTCATGTTTACCCTGTCATGGACACCCGCCCTCGCAATTCGGTAGTAGGTCAACCTTTCTTCCAAGGCCCGCTTGATGATGACAAGTTCTCCCAGGAAATGGACCTTGAAGGTCTCGAAGATGATCCTGATTTCTGGAATATGGGTCTTGAAGACGACGACGATTCGGTCATATTGTTCAAAGATTTAACCAAGCCAGGGCTTGGTACGTACTTGACGCTAAACCAGAAGCAGGGCTGATTCTACGGACGTAGTCGGAGATCATACGGCACATAAATGCAGCCACGACTCACCGTCTAGGTCTTCAAATATCGTTACTACCCAGGTAATTAACAGATCAGCTCAAGAACGGCTGAGGCTGCCGACTGGGAGGTACCAGTGCGTCCATCCTCATTTAAAAATAGGTGTTTCACTATATATAAAAACCTTCCAAAGATGCAACCACACGTGTAAGGATAAGTCACAATGTCGGCACCCTTGGTCTGTGGTACATTTCCAATATCAGTCTATGCCTCACGCCGCGTTTAGCTGCAGAAATGGTTTGAACAAACCCCCAGCGCCAACCAAAAACAGCGCAAAAACAGCAATTGAGGTCGTACCGGAGAAAGGACAGACTGTGATGAAAGACAGGGGGAGAAGCTCTCAAGGCCAACCAGCCCTTCAGGCGTCAAAAGTATCCACTAGCAAATCTAAGGTCACCAAAGGTGGTAAAGAAGCATCGTTGAACCACCTTGAATTGCTCCACGAATGCGCAGACGTCTCGGCTCGTTTGAGTATCCCAAATAATCGGCGGCTCATGCTCGACAATGGATCGGCACTCAAAAGGTCTTCTCGCATAACGAAGCCTTCGTTTCAACTCAATTTCTCTGATCTTGTGGACAAAATCCCGGAAAAGGAGAACCAGACTTGGGAGAAAATTGACATCCTGTCATCTGACGACAATGGCAACAGCGATAGCGACCTTCCAGAACCCCAAACACTGCTCATGTCCATTCGGAGGGACAAGATAGAGTTGGAGAGACATACTTCTCCTCGCCACAAAAAGGCTAACCCCATGCAGACTTTCGTCGAAGATGTTATAGATTTAACCACCGACCTCCATGACGACGGTTTCTCCCGAGACTCTCGCGGCATTGACAAAAGCGTTGACCATGTTGGCGGTACCGTAAGTCGAGTTGTGAAGCGACCTCGAGTCCAGGATGGCGACGGCCCTAAAGCTAAACGATTCAAGTCCGTTGGACCATCAGCTCGCATGAATGCGTCTATAGATGCCTTTGAAGTTGTCGAACAGGTCAGTTTTCAATTGAGTTGAATGACGTGATACCAGCTCTTCTTTTAGGCTTTTTCCGCTGAATCCACAACCATATTCAAGAGTCCTTTGTTCTACCGCGAACCTACCGACGACGACGCGCCCGCCCTGGACGTGCAAGACAATGTTGCATGTCCACTGGCAGATATGACAGCTGATCCATGGGAGTTTACTCTCGACGAGAGCTTATTTGATGTCGTCGACCGAAATAGCACCGAACTCAAGATGAATGACAAGACTTTTGACCAAGATCCTGATCAATCTGCGTTGAAGGGTACCACAGGACCGGTGAATAAGCAGGATGTGTTCATCACGAACTCCGAGTTGCCTTGGCTCTCATCCTCGGAAAGCCGGGTCGCAGATGTTGGAATTAATCCTAATGTCTGTATGGAAAAAGAAGGCTACTCACAATGCATGGGGGAAGATGCAACACCGACAGACTGGGATCCTATCGCGGAACTCGAGGCTTGGCTCAATAGCGGCGCTGTTGATATCATCCCATCAAGATCTGACTGAACCATCGCATACTGGGCGCAGTTCCCTGCGTGCTTTAGCTGCTTCGCTTTCTGAATAACTATTTTCTGCATACGGCTCCAAGCTCGCTTTCGAGTGGTTCAGACATGCCGTGTTTTTGACGGAAAAGCCCCAATCATCGTTTTTCATGTTGAACAACCAGTGTTTCTTTAACATGCATCACAAGCCGTATTCTCTTCTCCACAGATGCTATGTACAATTGCTCGCTATGTATCAGTAGTATTGAGAACAGCCAGTAGTACGATACCACGGCGACCGTAAGTTAAAAGGTCTAGATGTGACATTATTGCCATGGCTGCATAAAAGCATTTCGCAATCCGAACGTCGCAACTTGTTGCAGTTACTTATATGCTCTGATATATCTCTGCATGCTGACCAGGAATGTTCCTGTGAGAACAGCGGCTGTGGTTCGACGGCCTTTTGTGTCGACGCCCAGACTGTAGCCATCTTTTCCTGCCTTTGACGTCGCAACTTCTGCCACAGGCCCTCCTTCCACAATTGTTAAGATAATTGATGTCTCAGTCCCCGTCAGTTGGTTGTCGTATTGCCATGTCTTCTCATATGGGCACCATTAGATATATTGGACCAGTAGCGGGAACTGCGGGTACCTGGCTCGGAATCGAATGGGATGACCCTAGTCGCGGAAAGCATGACGGTGTCAAAGATAACAGACGCTACTTTCCTTGCATGTGAGTTCAACTTGGGGACGAAATGTTTCTTGTGATAAATCACTCTCCTTTGGAGGCAGTGTTTCAAATGCAGGATCCTTCATCCGCCCGCTCTCTTCGATCAATTACGGAAGATCGTTTCTCCAAGCTTTGACTAGGAAGTATGTTGAAGTACCCCACGGCAGCTCGACACCGGAAACAGTCGTGCTCGGTTCCTCCAATGGCACCATTCGGGTTGAAGCAGTTAATTTGGATAGGATACGCTCTTCCTTGGCTCGACTAGATCGCCTTCGTGAAGTGAGTCTGGACAAAGAGTATGTTGCCTCCGCCGACCAATCGGATAGAATATGGAAAACGTGCCCCAGTATGCTGCTGAATTCTCTCCTTAATCTGATTGTTAAGTATACATTCACTCCCCACCCAGACATCCGAAGCCTTGACCTTTCGTGTAATCTGCTACCTAGCTGGGATGTGGTTGCCCAGATCTCAAATGAGCTACCTGGCCTCGAGTGCCTTGGGCTGAGGTGAGTCGTCAACGTACGCGATCATCACATGTTAACAAACGCAATCGCCTCAGCGGTAATCGGCTTCAAGGATTTGAAGATCATGCATTCGCTTCACAGGCTTTCTTGCGTATCACTGAACTGCAGCTTAATGGCACACTGATATCCTGGCAAGTTGTGCTCGGCATATTATCTTTTTTCCCAGTACTCCAGCGGCTAGAGCTTGGCTACAACCGCCTTGTTTATTTGTGTTCTTCAAATAGGACCAGCGATGGTCTCGACCATGAATGTGCACTTGAACTAATCAACTTGGAGAGTAACCAGCTATCCGACTGGACGGACATATGTCACGCGCTCCAGCCTTTTACCAAGTATGCTTCCTACAGTGGGAGAATATGCTTTGGTTAATATCGCTAATGAACATGTCTTCCTTAGACTTGAAAGTCTGGTCCTCTCCAGTAATACGCTCAGCACTGTTCCACACCCACAACCTTCACCCAACAACGTTTTGACAATCAAGTATCTAGCCCTCACCTTGACCGATATTCAAGACTGGTCGTCGATCGATGCGCTCGGGACGTGGTGTCCTAGGCTTGAGAACCTCGCACTTGCCGGGGCCCCACTAGTTCGAGGTATTGTGTCTTTTTGTGGGTCGTTATATGTGTGCACCCCTTGATCTTTTGATGCGGTCGTTCAGCAAATGAGAGTAATTGGCGCTACATTACCATTGCTCGTCTTCCAACTCTCCGCGTACTTGATGGGGCCAAAGTGAGTTCCACATCTTGTAATGCTAGCTTCGTCGTATTCGACGTATCTCTGGACCTTGGACCTCTGTCTGCTTTGCTGACACCCCCGGCCTCTGAGATCTCCCCGAAAGAGCGTACGAATGCCGAGCTGTTTTACCACAACCTGGTTGCTCGTACTCCTTACAAGTCGGAGATGGACCGTCGCGCAGAACACCCTCACTGGGAGACCCTCCGCAAACGTAATTATTCCCTCACCTCGTTTCCTCCTCTTCGTACCTCAGAGGGGGTCAAACACTCTTTCACCCGCTGTTGCACGACGGTGCTGATTGCATTCTAGTGCATGATGTTGATACGATCGTCGCGACGCACCCCGCGAAAGAAAGATTACGGGGCCAGCTCATCGGTGTGTTCTCTGCATTCGATTGGCCGGATATTCATGCCCTTCTAACTGTCTCATATCGCCTTTGTTTGGATCGATGATACCCCTACACGTAACAGGCGTGACGGTGCTGCTTGTGCCATCTCCACCCGCATCCGCTGCTTCTCAGGCGAATGTCGTAGACCAGAAACCACTGCGTGTCTTGCCTACGATGACTCTCCGCCTTTTCCGCCTGAAGCTCATGAGACTCTTCAAAGCGCCGAAGAACGCCAAGATCCGCATTTGGGTCGTGGCGAGAGATGATCGGGTAATTGCGATGGGGAGTATCGACGAGGGTGAAGACGAAGATGAGAACAAGGAGATAGGCTGGTGGCTAAATGATGAGAGCCAGATTCTAGTGTACTTGAGAGACTCAACGTGATTATATTATATCTCCAGCAATCCTCAAAGACACAACCCTGAAAAATGCTGCCCCTCAACTAGGACCTACACTGCTGTTTCTGTTCATGCATGATTTTAGAGGACTCCAGGCCAAATGCACATGTTTATGATAAGTTAACATTATGGTATAAGCTTAGATACATGCCAACCAAGTACTACTATGCTGTAGGAGTGAAGGGTTATCTGACACTCACCTTCAGCAAATTATTTCACAATGTTCATATCATAGAAGCAAAGGTATACCTGGGGCTTGACATCTTGTGTAACGCCAGGGCCAGTAATCAGCCTCCCATCCCAGGAAGGAAAGTGAAGACATGGTGTAGGAGCCCAATGTATTGGAAGGACGGTCCGTCGACACGTACCGCAGCAAACAGGTTTGCTTGAGAACGCCAATGTTCTACGAAGAAACTCATGAGATATAGACGATCCATGGATACGCCAGATTCTTTTAGTGATGCCCTAGGCTTAACCCAACGGCGGGTGAGGACCGACCAAGCGTCACGACTCCAAGCTACATCAAGGGCCCACTGGATGTCAATGGCTGGAAACTGAATTCATCCCACTGAACCATCCTTGCTTGAGGGGTGAAGGGTGCCCACGATTTTGACGCTCAATCTTGGGCCGTATATGGAACGTGGCGCGGAACGTAGGAAGTAGTTGCAGGACCAACGATATTGACCATCAAAGTACTATGCACCGACTCGATCACATGCCAACGCCAACGCCACAATATCGAGCAGTTTTGAAGAGCAACACAGGACTGCCAAACTCGGAACAAGGATTGAAAAGGAAATCGCGGGCCAGCATTCGTCCATGACCGTCCTAAACGACCGGACAACCTGGTTCCGTCCCGAATTAACGCCATCCACCTTCTCCATTTGCGGTTGTATGCCTGGTGGTCGCCCTATCATCAAACCGTTCATCCTTCTCGTCACGCCGTCTGTCGTCTCTACGTCTGTCGTCGTCCCTGCGGCGATCATAATAAGGGTCAGGGCCTCGACGATCAACATAGCCTCCCCGCCGATCATCGTACCCTGCAGGTCTCCTTTCATCTAATTCCCTCCGGGGAGGGGGCGACCTGGGGCGACGTTCTTCGAATTCACCACGGCGAGGAGATCGCGACCTTTCGCGGCGGTGTGGAGCTCTGTCTTCGCGGTAACGATCATAGCGGTCGTCGCGATAACGATCTTCCCTATAGCGATCATGAGGGCGATCATCCACTCGATGAGGTTTGTAGTTGTCCAGGTCACCCTTGATGTATGTCAGATTGATCAAGATGCCGAAGGAAAGTGACAATCCTTACATCATTGGCTGCTACTCGAACCTGCTGTCCCCGAAGATCCTTCCCGTCCAACTCCTTGATTGCGCGCTCGGCATCCTCTCGAGCCAAATACTCAAGAATCCTAAATGTCCCCGCGGTCATTAAGAGCCCATAGATATGGATTGCATGAACCCACCCTTGTCCTGGGGCCTCACGATCAATGTCCGCGAATGAAACACTGCCAGCCTCACGACCAAAGTCCTTCAGATCCTGTGGCACGACAGAGAATAAGATCCAGTAATCAGTAAGGGCCTCCTGGGGAAACACCATGGCCAAGAGTAAAGTCCAGCCTGAGGTCCTCGAGGGAAGACATCGAATCGCGCCTGCCTATGAGGCCAAAAGCCAATAAAGGAGCTGCCTCATACCTGCCAGCTGGTATCTCGGGATATACCGGTCACACTGATACGGATGCCGGGAGGTCTTCTAGAGCGAGGAGCACTGTAGACAAGTATGAGCTGACAAGAAAGGGTAAGACGTCCAAGCTGAGGAAGTATACCCATATCTATCATCATATGGGTCGCGGCGTGGTCGTGACTCCTTCGCAAACTCCACAACAATACTACAAGAATGCGCGTTTAACAGGGAAAGAAAAATGTTGATACGCTGGGCCCTCACTTGGAACCCAAAAAGTTTTTTCCGTTGAAATGGTGCAACGCATCCTCAGCGTCCTGCGGTCATAATTAAGCGATGATCACGTAGGTTATGAAAAGGAAACTTGCCCTAGAATTTTCGAACTCGACGAACCCAAAACCTAAGAGGACAGACTCAAACAAATGGCAGACACCGAAACGGTGGTGCTTACCAGTCATGACTCGACAGTCGACAATTTTTCCATAACCATCAAATAGCTGAGTGACATTTTCTGTTCTGGTGTCAGGGGGGAGTTCTGGTAGATTTTGATTCTAATAAATGAGGTTTCCCAGCACGATGAGGTGGATTATGCCTACTTCCAAGGTAGAGACGACGAGCCATTGTGACGGAGGTATGAGTAGAGGTAAGAGAAGGATAAGAAGCCGTACAAGGGTCAAAGTTGAACTGACGGGGCTGAGTTTAAAACCATGAGAATTGCTCACGCGTGTGCACGGACCACCGACTCTGCCATGTCGTAGCTTCAAATTACGTATATTACTGCACCAGCTGAAAAATATTTGTAAAATGGTACAGAATGGTATCATCCCTCGTTCCGTAGTGCGATAATGTAGAAAAGCAGCACGGTCTGAATAGAAGAAAGCATTGAATGAATGGCAAGTAACCGAACCCGGGAGCGGAGACTGAGTCGCCTCGTGGCTTCAACGAGGCACCTCGTGCCCGAGACGTGCTCAAAGCTAGTAGTAACTGCTCGCAGACTTCATCTATCTCCCTTCTCTCCTCCCCTCATCAGTTCACGCCATAGAGTCAATCATCGCTACCCTTTGGAGAGTCGCTGTACAATGGAATGTGCAGGTCAACCACTCTTCTCTCGGGGCTCAAGCCCTCCTGGGCCACATCAGACATTTCCAGATCTAACTCATCAACCGCAGCAGTCGACGCAGTATCAGCACAGTTCCCCTACTCAATCCTTCAGGGATCCCGTTCAATCATCCTCTCCTAGCCATGTCGATTCGCTGTTTCATAATTTGAATGCGTCCTCCAACCAATCCAACAGTGGAAATCTTGGTGGCCCTTCCCATACTAACCACTCGGCCCCTGCAACGCCCGTTTCCTCTATGACCGTCCACTCCGCTTCGTCCACGACGTCTCCACCTCCGAATCCCACTACAGATAGTCGACAGAGTGCCTTGTTATCTTTGCTTGGGTCTACGGTTTCCCCAAACCCTGCGGCGTCAACCTCAGCGCCTCAGCAAGTGCCTACGCCTCCTGGATCAACACATCGGGCGGGATTACCCAACTCTAACGAATCACAAGGAAGGCTACTGCTAGAACAGCTGATGTCAGGGTAAGTAATCCATTCAAGTCGTTGTCTATCGTGTTGTGGCGTGGGCCGAGCACCTATAAAATCAATCTTGATGGTTAAATGGCGACATCATTTTGTGCCTCGCTTTAGAGGTAGGGTCGTATCGTACCGTGACGGTGTTGGGCTTGTATACGTCAGATGATTGGGTCGTCTTCACACTCGTCTGAATCTATCTTGCTGGAACCATTCGGCTAATCAGAATGCACCGCTACGCAGTAATGCACCACGGTCAAACCATGCAGATACACCCCATGGCATATTGCCCCCGCCCGCCAGCTCCTCTCCCTCATATCCTCCTGAGACATCTGAATCTGATTCCTATTACGAGCCGGGGACTGCTGCCACACCGCAAGATACGAACCAAGAAGACGCTCGGGATACTTCTTTTGTCCAACCACAGCAACCTTCACAGCGTCAAGCTCTTTTCGACTTCCACTCGCCATTTGATATGCTTGCCGCGACACCCACTGCCTCGGCGACGAGGAAACCAATTCCGTCTTTCTCTCAGTCTCAAGGATCCATTAACGCCGACGACGAACATTGGTCTCCACCAATGGCGGCTGATCCAAAGCGTAAATCTGTAGACAATCTCATCGAACAGTTGACGAGAGGACAGCCTCCTTCGGTATCATCTTCCAATCCCTATTTGATGAACGAAGAGGTTCCGGTATCTGAACCCATACAAACTCGAGTACAGCCTCGCCCATTACCCCCGAAACCCACACAAGTCATATCTCCTCGTAGTTCTCCTCCCAAGGCTTCAGCTCAACCACGTAGGGATATCCGTTCATCAGAGTCACCGTTAGGTCTGCCGGCCGGACCCCTGTTGTCTCACATTCCTGCGGCGCATGGCTCAAGGGACAAAGACCACTCCCCAAGCCCTCGTGGAAGTTGGAAGGGGCACGAGGGAAGGAATAGGGGGGGAGGTGTTAAGGCAAAGTCTCAGTCCAGCCCAAGGTATCGTCTCTTTTGCTGATACTTTGAATGGAGCTCATGCAATATTAGTTCTCAATCACAAAACATCGTCTTTGATGTGTCTCAGCCGCTCGATGATATCCAAGCTCCACGAGACGCGGTGAAGTCAACAGCGATCGCCTTGGTTAGGGTAGATTCGACCTTTCTACCTGGGACTACTATCGGAGCAACTCATTGGGTTGCGTATGCGATGACCAAAGGTATGCTTGTGATCGTAATGTTTCTGGCGTCCACTGATCCAACATTGCTACAGGCCGGGTTCGTGTAATTTCGCGCTCTAGCGGCGATCGTACCCTTCTCCAGCTTCCCCAAGTCTTCCCTGCTACGACAGCTGTGACTGATATGGCGGTTTTCGGGAACCGCCTCGCAGGAGTCACTTCCGATGGTGGATTTGTTGTTTGGGAGTTACCAGAGATGATTACTGATGACGTACCGTGCGTGTCTCGACGTCCATTCGAATGACTAGATTCACATTTATTGAATCACTTCAGTGGTAAAGTCCTGCTGTGCGTCCTGCCGGTTATTGGGCCGGATGCGTTGCACTCTGTGAAATGGCACCCGAAGCAGGAAGATACGATGGCGGTTGCGTCGGAAAATGCAGTTTATCTGCTTAATGTCACGGAAGCCAAAGTTTTCTGCGGGGAGCCAATTGACCAAGTGGAATTACAACGTATTGGGCAGAATATTTTATTACCTTCAGCGAGTTGCCAATACTGTATAGCAGGAGTACTCATGCTGACGTTTCCTTCAGCCGCTCGTCGCGTTCGACTTCGATGTCCTCCACTCCGCTATTGCCACAGTTTCTGAGGACTCAACACTGACATACTGGAATCCTCGCGACAAGGTGCCCTTCTGGTCACAAAAGATTCGAGGTGATGATGCGCCTTCTTCAATCACCTTTGTCGACGGTGGCTTGGTTATTGGGCGTAAACACGGGACGCTTTTCCAGCTGTTACCAAGCATGAACAAGAATGTCTCGGCGACTATCAAATTTGTCAACGGAGATCACGAGGACAACGAAATGTTTGGCCATGCCAACTACGACTCGAAGATTCAAACGTTGTGGATTGCAAATAATCGTCGCGATAGTATGATTGCCCTTAAACTAGGCTTGGAAGCAACTACGGCTTCGTCGGGCAACGATGAAACTCGTGGCTACTTTGAGCAGGTTGTAGAATTTGCTGGGCCCAAGCCTACCATCCATTTCGTAATTCTCACACCAGACGCTGATCCTACGGGGGACGAGGCTCATGCTGCTTGTGTTGCCGCAAAGGTTCCCCCTGGTGAACTCGCTCTCGTTGCCTTCTCTGTCCATTCGACTGGTGTCGACCAGGTTCTCATCCGCAGAGAGTGGTTCGATGGTGCACTCGCCAGCACACCTGCAAAGTTCCCGCCCGCAGTTGTCGCTCCTGCAACCCAGCCAATCATTCCCGAGTCGAGAAATACGCGTTCGGTTCCTCAGCATGTTCCTATCCTCGTTGCTCAAACAGCGACCCAAGTATCGGCGGCTCCTTCCGTGGCACGTCTAAGGACACCTCCTTCGGAAGAAGTCGAAGCCGATCTCGGGCGCGATGAGGTAAGGGCAACGGAAAGTCGCGGTAGGGGCAAAGGCAAGAATGTCGGCTGGAGAGATAAGGATGATAACGGCAAAGAAAAGACTACCAAGGCATCCGAAACATCCTCGAGCGAGTCTGTCATCGGAACCGCAATGGCAAAGGAAATCAAGAAGATGGAAGAGAATCTCTACAGTCGCATCGGCCGTCTAGTAGGAAAAGAGCTGGATAAGCAGCGTAAGCAATTCCCCTTTCCCCTTTTCCACCTCCAGTAATCTTGGTATTGACCCTTTGTAAGACCAACGTCTTGAGGAGGTCCGCGCCAACGAGCAAGCAGCAGACTTCGCTCGCCAAGAGAAGATACTCAAGCTTATTTCCAATGAGCTGACGAAAAACACGACCAGGGTTGTTGAGATGGCTGTCAAGGCCGAAGTACAGAACTCTGTCTTACCGTCCCTGGAGAACATCACCAGGAACGAAGTAAAGTCTGCACTGAACGGACAGATAGCGAAAGGGCTCGGTGACACGATGAACAAGGTACGTCTGTGTTATTCTTTCATTCTATGCTTCCCTGTTCACTATCTGATGTCCCCAGGCTCTCCCGAATGAGATTGAGAGGCTGCTCCTCCGTCCAGACGTCTCAAACCATGTTGCACGCACATTCTCTGCTGCCATCACCCCCGTTATTGAACGCCATGTCAAGGACGCAATCAACAAAACGCTCATACCCGCATATACACAGCAATCGTCTGCCATGCATCAGGAGCTGTCGAGGGAGATGCAAGCGGAGATGTTGAATATCAAGAAGGAAGTCATTGCATGGCAGAGTGAGGCTTTACGTGGGCAAGAGGTGCGCCTTTTTGACGCTCAGTAGATGAGGCACTGATGTTATTTCTGTCACTAGTCTTTGATCAGAGAATTGGAGCAGTCTGTGCGGATGTTATCGGATCAAGTGAAATATTTGGGCGTCAATACAGGGGTAGTTCCTGGGGTTCGACATTCTCCTGCGCCCTCTGGAGGCCCTGGCGCTATGGTACCATTTGGTCAAGCACATACCCGTCAGGCAGGTATGTCTATCAACATGCAACCCCCGTCCATGTACGGTCCCCTTCCACCCCAGCAGCAGCAACAGCAGCAGCAGCAGCAGCAGCAGCCTCCTGGCATGCAAGGCCCATGGTTCCCTTCGGGCATCCCAGCTCCACAAGCGTCTCACCCCGCCATCCCACCTCCTGCACCCGCACCACCTGTCCAGCATAGCCCTCCCACTCAATTAGAGGAGTGGGATGATACTTATCTCGCCGTGTTGGGCACGCAGGACCTCCGTCAGCTGCGCGAGCTCTTGGCAAGGTCGAACCCAGAGATCGTGATGCCTCTGAAGGGACCAATACCGCTGTCGCAGGCCGTTATCCTGACGCTGGTGCATAGAGTACGTATTACCTATATTACAACTGGCCCGCTCTGACCGAGATTGTCTACAGCTGGCTGCTGCAATTGGCGAAAGTGCGCCAGTTGACGAATCGTTCAAATCCTCTATCTGGTGGCTTCAACGAGCAGCGACCGTGCTCAACACTAACGTCAGCATTTTAGCAACCTACCCCTCTTATCACACCACTAATGGTTGATCTCGCGTTGTTTAGGACCCACTTATCTCCCCATACATTGTCCGTGTCCTTCCCAATGTCCAGTCAATGTTGAACACGATCAAGCAGCGAATTGCCATCCTTCCCGGAGGATCTCAGCTGACAGAGACTGCGCGGTCTATCACTGATATCCAAGAGGTTCTCAGCCATAAACCCATCTGAAACCAAATTCAAAACTATCAAAAATCATTACAAGAATAGGTATACTTAGTCGTTGCACGACTTCTTCATGGAGCCCTTATTTTTCGTCCTGTTGTCCCAAGATCCTACTTTCCTTCAATCTCAGCTGCAGTAATGCTGGTCATGTCCGTAATGCACAATTCTCACGCCCACGAAACTTTACGCTCCGATTCACGTCCCGTCTTTGGTTGTCTTGTGTTACCGCTTGTTAATCAGTCGATGTAATCAGTCGATGTTTTTTTTCCGTACTGCTCCATACATACAGTCGGTCTCCAACCGTCACAAGTGTATTGACCGTGATAGTCTTTTGTTCATCTTGAAATTGATTTGCACACTTTTTTTTCTCATGACGAAGGGCGATCAGCACATGATACGGAAGGTCTGAGAACGCATGACAGGCAAAGCGCCGGGTTGTCCCAGACCATGTTTCGTACCGTATCCTCCACCGTGGAACCCACGCATGGGAACACTGAAGGCAAAAAGGGGCGATCAGACTGCAAAACAAGACGGGTGACTGTATATCGGAGACTCTAGAGAAGACTAGTGTAAAACCTGTTGCATTGCAACATCAAGTTATAAGGCATCATCTGTAACACTATACATAGGTAGTTGCAACAGAAAATTAAATAGAATAGTGTTCTACCCATTTACAGATGAAGGAGTAATATGATATCATCTGTGACAGTATCCATAGTTATAGCAACAGAGAATAAGAGGTATACATAGGCTATTGCAATAGGGAATAAAAGGAAACATTTTTCTATCTATTTTACAGACCAATCCCAGTTCACAAACCAACTCCAATTTCCAAACCAACACACCAATCCCAATCACCTCCCTTCCACCATAAACCCTGTGCCCTCACCTAGGAGGGGAGAAAGTAGGTGAGTATAGTACAACAGTGCAATTCAACAGTAGAATTTACCAATCCAGTGCAGAAACCAATCTTGTCTGAACACTCCAGAGCACAAGTCCAATCCAACATGACTGATTGATTGACCTTGTGACTTGTTGATGGTCATGGCAAAGGCAAGGCAAACTGGGAATTGGTGGTGTGATAGAGGAATGGGCAGTGACTCATCAGTGAGCTCCAAGACCATCCTGGGAATGAATACAATCCTGCCTGCATGTTTGCCACCCAAGATGCAATACCTGAGAACATGTGGTTTGACCTCCAGCAGTAATAGGTGAGTCCCATTGCAGAGTCCATGGGATGGGTCCATATTCCTGAGGAGCATGAGGGGACAGCCAACTTTGACATGAAGATGGGCAAGGGGGATGCCAGAGACATTGAGGGAGTTGAGGTATTCAATGGGATAGTCTTCCTGGCCACTCCTGACTTTGTCAACACTGAAGAGGGTGTTGTCTTCTCCTGGAAATTGAGCAAGGATAGTGGAGTTGAGATCATCAACAGTGTCATTCTTGGAGGAGAGTATGGTGCACTCCAGGAAGTACTGGTCAGGCTTCCCCTCTGCATCTGTGATCCCAGGGTAGATGGAGTCAATGAGCATCTGGACAGTGTTCTCTGAGAGGTGCATGCTGGTGGGGAGTTTGATGGATGAGTTAGGGCCTCCAGCACCAACTTGAAGCAACCACTGAGCAAAAGCAGCACTGCCTGGAGTATAGTCAAGATGCATGTTCTGCTTGAGGTGGAGGATGGTGATGCTTTTCCAGAGCTGGGAAGGGCAGAGGGAGGCATTGACTATCTGCTGTCTGGAGCCCTTGGGGATGACAGGCAGGATTTGGCAAAAGTCCCCACCAAAGAGCACAGTGATTCCCCTAAATGCAACTCCATCCTCCAGCAGGTCTTGCAAGGTGTGATCCAAGGCCTCCATGGCATAGTGATGCTGCATAGGTGCCTCATCCCAGATGATGATTCCAGTCTCCTTCAGCAGCCCTTCATGGTCAGAGTTGCACTTCAGATTGCAGGTGGATGTTTCATGGAGGGAGATGGGGATCTTGAAGTGAGAGTGGGCAGTGCAACCTCCATCCAGGAGGAGTGAGGCTATGCCTGAGGAGGCAACACAGAGAGCAGCCTTGCCCTTGGAACACACAGCAGCAGCAATGGTATTGCAGAGATAGGTCTTCCCACAACCTCCTGCACTGTGGAGGAAAAAGGTCTTGCCCTGGTTCCTATCAACAGAGGCCATGACAGCATCAAAGGCAGACTTCTGTTCCTCATTGAAGGTAGAGTAGTGGTCTTCAACTTGCAGAGTGAGGTCATAGATGTTGTGATCAAGCTCATCTTGCAGAAGGTTGCCAAGAACTTGCCAGTGATGCTGGGGGAGTGGCATGGGAGGGAAGTCAAGGAGGTGCTTGCCCATCTTGTTGAGGATCTTGTCAAGGAGGTAGAGGCCATAGTCATGGACTTGCTCCTCAGTAGGATCAGGGAGGTTGGGATGGGTGATGAGGGCATGGTGCAAATCATCACATAGTTTTGCTTTGTGATAATCCCACAGAATGGCAGGGTTAGATGGGATATTGTGGTAGAGGATGGAGGCAAAGAGAGAGTGCAGTTGACCACCAGTCTGCATCTCCCCAGCCTCTTGAAGACACTGATCCCATTCACCATCATCCTCCAGGAGACCTCTAGCAAGACAGGCAGCCTTGTAGGTTGCATGAACCACCTGATTGCAAGTGCACAGATCCTTCCAGTCTGTGGCCCCCTTGATGTTAGTGAGCAGCATCCTGAGGTAGAAGCACTCCCCAGCAGATGGATGGACAAAGTACATGTGACCAGTGGCAAAACCCCTCTGTCTTGGCTTCCAGTGATGCCCCTTTTGTTCCCACACAAAGTGCTGAGGAAAGTCCTGGTTGGCCTTGAACCACTCTGTAAGGTGTGTCTTCTTGGAAGAGGGGTGCTCCAGGACCTCCTGAGGGTCATCACTTGCTTGGAAATACACCTGTTGCTCATTCTCCACATGGATAGGAAGGCAATAGACTGTGGGGAGCTCCTGGTGCATGGGGAACTCAAACATGGGCCAGCATGCCTCTGAA
>QLPN01004064.1:0-38603 GCA_003314395.1 Albatrellus ellisii
CCGATATGCGCCTTGTAATTTCCCTCGCGCGTCAGACTGGGTATTGGCCTGTTTTTACTTTCCTCAGTTCTGTGAACCACCTCATTGACCTTACAAGCGTTGGACTCGTTGGCAAAAATGGTGCGCATCTACAATTCTACCCAACCCAGTATCATCTGAAGCATATATTTTGTAGCTGGATTTTCCACCACTCTCTGAGCAGCTCACCCAAATCCTCGAGGTGGTAGCTACGGGCCTCCGTTCCGTCACCGTTTCAAACCACAAAGCGACACGTAAGCAGTTGCAGTGTGCCAAGCATGCAGCTTTACGCAAAGCACACGATGCACAGATACGCGAACGCATCCGCATTGGCACATGGCATGATGCACGCTTGGGTAGCGTTGCTGGTGGTGGTGTCATTGCGGAGCTCAGTGTTGGTGACGAGCCATTCTTGGAGTTGGATATGGAGGCACGACCCGCTGGCGCTAACAACAAGCACGCCGGCCGCGATTCTGAGAAAGTCGGCAAAGGTGATACAAGCGGGGACGCTGAGTGTGTGGATGCCCTTCTGGTTGTAGTTCTCCGGGATTTTGCTGCACTTGCAGGGCGTGAGCAGGTGGTGGACGTCCTAGTGCAGTGGGCAGCGGCACTCGTGGAGGGTCAGGTGTGTTTAAAATCTACTTATTTGCATCCTGATGCGATATTCAATCACTGGGAAGGCAAGTGGCCCATGTCATCGTAGTGAGTGATAATCACGAGCACTCAAAACGGCTCGTAAAGGGTCAATTTTCGCATTTCATCCGGTTGTCTCAAACTATGTGATGTGTTCATTTATAGCTCTTCCATCTAAACCATTGACCACAGTTGTGTTGTCGGATGTCGACAACGCGAGCGCATTACAGTTTGTATGACAACGATTGCGTGAGGCGGGTCTGCAAGATGAGATGACGCCCGGGCAGAGTGCATATGTCGTATGCCTCAGTGGGCGAGCAAGCGATCTTTCAACCGTACGTCTTACGAGCCTGTAGGCACATGCCGTTTTAACACTCTTTCTGTGAACACGTGCGACTGATGCTCTTCTGTTTTGTGCCTTGCAATTTGGTGAAACTAGTTGATACACAAAGTGTGTAATGGACAGAGCGTCGAGGAAGCCGTCAAGGACATCATCGACCGGAGCGTTGGAGAACTGCGTAAAAATGCGTTCGGTAATGACGCAGAGGACGCGCGAGGGCTGCCTTGGGAGTCGTGAACAGGCATGGGCCGTGCTGAAGGCATTGGCGATTCATGACAACGTTCGGTTTTGCCTCTTCATGTCGTCGTACAAAGTTTAAATTGCTCACTCAAAGGTATTGGAATACTGTGCGCCAATTCCTTTTCTCGTCTGTGAACACCATTGTCATCTTGCTTCCTGCCTTGCAGCTGACTTCAACGAGAGTTCTGCATCTCGCACTACTTTCTTGACGTGGATTCAAAGGGAGATTTGTACGGTAGAACAAGAACGCCGTGTTGACTCGAGCGCTGACGCTATGCTTGTTAGGGAGTTTCCGAGATGTTGAAGATTTTGGCCGTTACACCCGTCGAGACTCAACTGCCCTTCGTGCGAACAGAATGCCACCCGGGCCGGGCCCAGCACCGCCAACACCGTTTTATATCACCGTACCCCTCAATTTCATCATGAACTTCATCTTTTTCGCGATACCCCAAACCTATATCGCCGATGTACAGCATGCAAGCGAATACTAAGGGTGCGTCGCTAATATACAGGTGAAATGGGAGAGTTATATCCGACGCCTCGTTCAAGAGTATCAAGATTTTATGCTCATTGTAAGTAGGAACACATCTCAGCTTGAACTTCGCTGAACTGGATCTATGATGAAGGCGACAGTCCTTCTTACGTGCGTCACTTCTTTGAAAGGTCGCACTCGATGAGCGATTGACCATGAGCAGGGCGACTGTAGGATTTCTGGCCATTCCAGACATCAATACAACAAGCCAAACTGCTGGCATAGTGTCTGTCTTTTCTTCCTTGGGGAGTATAATTGTTGGTGTTTTCTGTGTCTGGAGCCACCAAACCAACACAAGGCAATCTAGTTCGGTGAGCAAACCGTTACGCTTCTGAGCCAACAGTGGTACCAAACTCCTCACGTCTTCAGTTTGCTTACCTTCACAACGCGCATCACGGCATATTTGGTCTGGTAGGGCATGCGGTATTTCTAAGCCTTCCTGCTGTCCTGCTGGTGTGGGGGATCATGGCATTTTCTGTGGGATTTATCGTGTACGCCGCAGAAGGTGCCAATAGTAGCAAACCCGGATACTTCACGTCAGCATGGATTGCTCTAACAGCTTCGTTTGTCATTATTCTCTTCGTTGTGCGCAGCTTGTACATGTTCGCTTCGGTTTGGAAGTGGAGGAGCCGCTCAAACTATCGACTTCAAAAGCTGAGGAAATGGTGGAATTGACATCATAATATCCAGTACCTATACACTAACCGTCGGACTGATCTCACTGCTTGTATAGCTACGGTTGCGTATTACGAATGATGTTTGTGTGGATTACAGTCGATGGGATCGACACAACACGCACATTTATCTCACAGTATACAAAGCCTACACTTCAACGGCCATAGGAACAGAAGTCTGCTTGTTCTGCGCACCGAGGACCTCGACTCCTTGCCAGAACTTGGGCAATTTGTCGCCGGGTATGAACAATCTCTCCACGCCGTCTTCTGTAATGACAGCCATCCGAATCACGCCTCCTGATGATCCATCACGCGCCATTGCCAGACTCAACGCTGGTTGGAATTATCAGTAGCCAAATAGCGCCACCTTAAAGATTGGTTTAACATACTGTTCTTCACGAACTCGATGGTCTCGTCTTTGCTCAATCCATCCCGATACGTCGCATCACAGTAGCCGTAAACATACGTTGAGCCGGAGCCACCGATAGCCCAAGGCTGACGGAAGGTACCACCCCCTACGGGGATGTTATACACACTAGGACCGACCTCTTTGTCCCACCCAGCGACGATGATACCAGCGGTGAGAGCATCCTTGTTTTGATAACATATCTGCTGGAATACGGACGCTGCATTACGAACTGAGGGCGTTCCGTTGTTTTGCCTGTCGCAAACAAATTATGACCTGCAGCAGAGAGAGCAATCGAAGACTACGCACGTATATATTTGCAAATAGTAGTGGACAAAATCGGCGACGGCTTGTGTATCAGCTGAGGAACCGGAACGGCAGCAGTAAATGCGGTCGTGCACGTATGTTAGCTTGTCTGTAACACGATTGGCCTATCGAAGGCTCATCATCAGAATGCGTGTGATGCAGACGTAGTGGCTGGGCATACAATGTAGCTTCCGGTCGTTGTTCGACTGTCAGCACCAAGGATCACACCGCCCTCAAATTGGACGGCCATGATGGAAGTCTGAAAATGGGAGAATATTCAGTGGAGTGGGTGTACAAGAACCTGAGCTACGCACGCCGAGGTTGACTTCCCCAGACTTCAAGCGATGCATATCAACGGATACGGACTCCATTGTGGTGAAGGATATATGAAAGTGATGGCAAGTACACTGGCAAGTTACAAGTGCGACAAGATACAGTTGTGGCGACGACAGTGATGACGCGTCTAGCAGCATAAGTTACGCGTCCCTCAGGCCAGCTTCTCATTTGCCAGTGTCTGTGAATACCCTTTCGTCACCCTCCATCCTTTCACCACTTGATGACGTCCCAAAAGCTCGAGCATCTCTACAGCAAACTCGTGCACGCATTCGATGTCAACGATCTACAGAGCTGCGGAGGGTTTCTGGGACAGCTGAAGGTGCGCACTGGTGCGCATCCATCCGACCTGCAGGGCTAAACAAGAAGCGGACAGATTGCTCTCATCGAGGTAGGGTTGCTGTACCCTCAAGGAGGGCATAAATTGGAGGACCTAGTCATCGCCCGTATGTATCTTCACTGACATTCACTCGGCAAACAGCCTCTTAACGTTCAGACTAGGTGATATATTAGAAATGGGGGCGTTCTGGAGTATCAGGACAAAGGATGTCCCCTCATTTGACCGGTATTTTTCGCAATTACAGACATTTTACAATGACTACAGGTCAGAAATACTCGAGCTTCATTGTTCGCTTGCATCTGATCTTGGTCCCTACTAGCACCGTACTCCCGCCATCCAAACGCGAATATCCCATTCGCGGTTTGAACCTCATCCGCCTTCTTATCCAGAATCGCATTGCCGACTTCCACACCACTCTGGAGTCTCTCCCATTGCCCGCAGATGAAATTGCACTTAACCCTTATATCAGCCACCCTGTCAATCTAGAGCGGTGGCTCATGGAGGGCAGCTATAGTAAAGTATGGAATGCGCGGGAAGAAGCACCCGCAGAAGAACACAAGTTTTTTGTTGATAGTTTAATTGTGACAATTAGGTCAGCATCTCTATCGATTTGAGCAAAAACTTGGTCCTAGTCTGCATACAGGAATGAAATTGCAAGCTGCGAGGAGGCTGCCTACGAAAGCCTGCCCTTGAAGGATGCAGCGACCCTTCTATTTTTCAAGTCTCAGACAGAGTTACTGGAATTTGTGAAACAGGTAAGCATTCCCTTAGAACTGAAGTTCAGTGTACTCAAGAACCCCACAACGTCTTACAGCGAAGGTGGCAGATAAATTTGACAGAAGGGACGATCACATTTGCGCGGAAGGGTGAAGAGAAGCTAGAGATACCGAAAGACAAACTCATTTCCAATAACCTGACATACGCTCGCGAGCTTGAACAGATTGTGTAGATTATATTGTCATCAATAACACTTCCAACCACCCGTTCAGTTGCCATTTAATCCTGCCGTAAAATGGTGATTGCAGACCTGACTTGAGAACGATGATGAAGTTACAAGAGTACATTCACAAAGTACATTAATCATAATTCTCTAATGCGTCCTTCGCCTTCTGTTCTGCCTCTTCTAGCAACTCTTTGGGCACAGGTACATGTTGTCCATCCGTCTCATCGCCGATCCATGACATCTCCAGCTCGAACTCCTTCTCCTTAGCATCATCATGTACAAGGTAGATGCTATACAAATTATCAGCCCCCGAGACGACGAATTGAAAAACGAAACACTCGCATTCTTGCTGCCTCAGATACGGCCTCCCTTGTTGTAAGCTCAGATAACTTGAGCTTTTCTAATTCAGTCTTCGCAAGCTGTCTGCCTTTGCCCACTGCCGCACCGTGGTATCCCTTCAAGCCACAAGGAGAATTAGCGACGGAAGGACATCCCACAGACAAATCACTGCACTGACATAGTACATGCCGCTAGGCTCCACGACGTAGAGAGATGGCCCACTTTTGTCTACACTGCCCAGAATTGTACTGATACCGAAAGGCCTAACTGAAGAGTATAAGGTATATACTTGCACATAGAGGGCCAGTCGATCTACAAGGGACTGGCAACGATGTAAGAGGGTATACAGAATCCAACAAAGTGAGGATACACACTCGTAGTGGTGGAGGTTCTCGGTAGAAGTCGCGGTAGTTAGATGCCTCGTCTCTTGCCCGGTTGGCAATGTGACGACCATCGGCAAGTAAACCTGAAGTAGCCTAACAAAACGGCACGATATGAGCCCATGCTACAATTACGGAGCTCATTACGCGCATGATACGTACAATGCCAATATGCCTATCAATCGTTTGTATGCGTCTATTCGCTCCTGGTACCAAGAGCTTGGAATGAATGAGCTTTTCGACAGCGAGCACGATGCCGTCCTTTACGCGCAGACCAATAGCAGTCCTAACAGCATATCCAGATGGTCATGGTCATGGATGCCACAAAGAGGGTGAAGACACACCCTGAATTTTCCACCGCTTTACTCGCATATTCCACCTAAGATGATCATTACGGTAAAGCGTGTTCACTCAATTAGATACACTAGATCCAACCTGAAAGATCCGACCATCGGGGGAGTAGGTGCTTGCAGAGAGATCGTAGCCTGTGCCGATTGAGGTCATGGTGATAAAAGTGAGATGAGAGAAAGAAAGCGGAACGCGGTCGTAACTTGCTTAGACTGAAAGCAGGACGCGCAAGCCTAGGGACGCGGTATGCGTGAGAATTGGGGACTCGATTCAGACGCGCCGGAAGCTCGCCTGCGTATGTTGTTCTGACCGAATTCCTCGCCATCCAACTCACATCCAATGGAATATGAAAACGACTGGAGCACCCTCTTGAACGACCATCCCATCTTCACTCGCTCTATAGGTCCTTCAGACGCCCTCAAAGATGAGGCATCACTAGAACTCTCCACCAACACTCTCAGAAGCTTTACAAATGTCGATCCCGAAAGTGACAACCCTGCACCATCGGGGCGGCGACGGACAATGGTCATAAAGGACGCGGAGCTTATTGTTGCAGTGGGAAAAGAGATTCGTGTCACCGCACTGGGGGAGATCAAGCTTAGCAAGAGCTCGCGGAAAACATACAAGGCGAGTGTTACGACCTCAATACCACGGAAGCCCCATGCTTGGCCACTGACTCTTGTTGCTACACCTCAGGTTCTGCACACTCCCAATGTACAGTTCGAGGTACATCAGATGGCCCTCAGTCCCAGCTCTAAGTTGTTGGCTGTCGCTGGTGCATTTCAAGTAGCTGTTGTTGTGTTGCCGCGTCCCGGCTTCACGAAACTGGTCCCCCCCACTATTGACTGCAAGTATGCCCCCGTCCTTCTCAATGTATCTTGTGAGGTAATGATGTCTTCCTATGCAGGTCGATTCAAGTCGGGCAGTTTCATCATGCCTCTGTTTCTTCTGCTCCTATCGCAAAGATAGAATGGCACCCATGGGGGGAGGCTGGTTCGACGCTTTTAGTCATGACAGTGGATGGGAAGCTCCGGTGTGTATAAGTTTACTTGTTTTGAACTGAATTTCCAATTCCTGGACTCTGCAGCGAGTACGACATATCGATTGACACCGAAGAACCTCAGCAAGTCCTTTCTTTCGTACCGGAAGCGAGGTCCAAGTCATACAATGCTACAGACGCCTCGGAACGCGAAGTAGCTTCCTTCACCTTGGGTAAAGGGAGAGCAGACTGGGGTCCATTGACAGTTTACGCCCTGATGAGAAGTGGTGATATATATGCGTTGTGTCCGTATATGCCCAAAAATGCGTAAGTTCCGATCTTTTACCCGCCCAGCGGCGTCAGCTTACAACAAGCAGCTCTATACCATCATCATATATCCACGCTCTTGATTGCTTCGTCGCAGCCAAGAAAGAGTATTTGGCACAAGACACTTCTGCAGAAGCTATAAGTCTTTCGATGACTTATGATTACCACCATAAGTACGTCAATGCACTACTAAAACAGGTACCACTAGGGATGGTATTTCCGGCGACATCACGGTCTATCCTGATCCACCCCCCAACGACAATGAGAAGCCCCCCCCTACGTCAGGGGCCCTTTCTATTACAGCCATCGCCATGTGTTATCAAGGGTAGTGAGGGTGGTGATGCTACAGATATCATGTACCTGACATTCGGCGGCGATGACGATGAAGGTGAGACTGAACGTCTTGGCATAGTTGCTCTTGCATATCAAGATGGCAAAGTCGACATCTGTCTCGATGTGGATAAGGTTGAAGCTCGTTGGGAAAACAGGCATGTAAGTATAGTCAAGAAATTAGCTCGTATGTCTTACATTTCTGATTGTTATGACTGTTGTTACTAGCATAGTAACGCAGATTTGCCCATGTTGGCCGTATATGAGACAGTCGACTTGGGTCTCGTCTCTTCACTGTCAAGTCCTCAACCACCATTGTTGGATCTGTTCCAAGGAAATCATCCTGTTTTTCACATGGACCCGATATATGACGACACTGTCTATGTGTACCATGCGTTTGGAGTTCATGCCCTCAATCTAGAGCAGCCACAGCGTAGCTTAAGCGCTGCTCTTCGTGGGGACAGTGACGGCGCCGGTGATTCTTTAGTGAACGCCCTGAAGACCCTAGAAAACACAGACGTCCGGCCAGTTGTTAGCACCTTCTCAGTCGAGCGCAGGTATGTTCTCTCTAGAAAATATCAAGAACACAATGTTTATATTTGATCAATACAGAGCATCAAATCCAGTTGTAGCTGTTGCCGTGCCCAACGATGTGTATCTCACATACGGAATTTTTGTCTTAACCTCGGCTATGCGAGTCGTCTCCTTCAACTTGAATTTGCGATCGTATTCTCCCCCGTCACATGCAGATATCCTTCTAGAAGCTTCAGAAGAACGAAAAATAAAGTCGCTTTTAGAGCCAACGGAAGGGCCTACAGCCTATTTTTCCCTACTAGTCGGCAAGGCCTTCGACCCGCCAGCAGTTTTATCTAAGTCATCTGGTTTACCTCACAACCCTCGCCTTACTCTCCCAGAATCACAAGCGTCGAAGGAGTTCCGCTTGACACCAGACACGCTACGATATCTCGGGCAGACAGTTGAGCGGCTCACTACCCAGATACATGACATTCAGCTTGCACATCGTGCGAGCTTATCCCGCGCGGCTTTACAGAGGCACGAGCAAAAACGTCAAACGGAGAAGTTGGCAGAAATGAGGGCGTTGATCAACCAGCTGAAAGGTCCACGACAGGAGCGAACTGAGAAAAAACTACGATCTATTCAGGCGGGACAGACTGCTCTGTTATCTCGGCTGGATCGTATCCTGCAGGATCTCACAAAAAAGGAAAATCCAGAACTGAGCGACCATGAGACGAAGTGGTTCGAGGAGCTGAAGCGGGTGAGAGAGGAAATTATGGGAGCCGGCCGATACGATGACACTTCCCTTATGGCGCGTGCTCGTCAGGTTTGTTCTCCTCCCCCATGGATCTCACTGCGTGCGATTAACTTTTTATCCCCAGCTTCGACGCGAGTATGATCGGGTGATGCCACAGCTGCGAATTCTGTCAGAGCAGGAGTCTAAACAGGCCAAGAGCATACAGGAGAGGACTCAAGGCATCGGTCTATCGCAAGCGTTCGAATTCGGCCAACACTTCAACAGAGAGTGCGTAATGATCGATCTTCGACTAGTTTCTAACTTCATGTCATAGCTGACTGGATGTTTGATAGGCGGGTAAGGCTGCAAAAGGTAGAAAAGGAATTGTTGTACCTAGCGTCGCAGCTTGAAGTTCCTCTCAGCCGACCACCTCCTCTACAAGAGGGTTTCATAAAACCCTAGCTGCCATATGTTTCCTGTCACGTTCAGTTCTGTCCTTGCACGAGTGTATTTTATCGATGATCGGAGTCGGTGCTGGTGTATTATATCAAAATGGATAGTCTAAAAAAGGAGGAATAAACCTAGCATGTCGTCCCAAGTGACTATGACGGGAGCCAGTAAGTGGTGTGTAGTAGCGATATCAAAGCGAATCGCCATCATTGGTCGGCAACGTTGGTGCAGAGTTGACGCTTTGGCTGCTTGTGACGCCGCAGCGATTCTGGTCTGGTCACTGTTAGCTGCAGCCGACTGTTGAAGTCAGCGCAATCCACCAGAAACCAACGATCCGCCTGCAAATATGTGAACGACCGAGGCTTTAAAAGGGATCTCGCCTTCGCAACCACAACTACATTCTCCGCTCATAATTATACTGTAATGAGTCTCAACGACAGTTCAACTTCTGCTACGGTTATTTCAGCCAGCGTTTTGAAAATGACAACATTCACAACGTTTGTAATACATGACACTAAATGACCACATTCGTGGCGGTCGTCCGAGTCTAGTCGACTCTGCTCAGTCTTTCTCGATGGAAGAAATATTGATACATTCGATTTGGATACAGGTAGCACGCACGATCCCATAGGTCTCGACTCAAGCCGACATAGAAGTATGGATTATAATGGAATCTACTGAAGCGTAGCACACGATAAAACAAACCCCGAAAGACGACTCAAACAACGCTGTATCGTCCAATGTTCGCAGTCGGATTCCGCATCTCTGCTTGCAATGCAGCTGCAGAAGCCTCGATGAGCAGACGCTTGATTTCTCGAACAGCGTGCTCCACCTGGAAGTGCGATCGAATGATTAGGACCGATGGGACCTTCACTATGGGCCTACTCACCCGCCACTCCTCGTTGCTCTCAATTAGCAGATGCAGCTTGGGAGGGCCTTCCGGCGGAGGTTCTTTACCCGCATCGTAGTAGATACCTGAGTTTGGTTCGTCAATGTAAATCGGCGCTGAAAGCATCATGCGGTTACGATACCTTTGTTCGTGACGGACGCGCCCGTCATATCGATGAGCTGGAAACGAATGGTGATTTGAGCTCGAGCTGGGTAACAGGGGTTGTAAAGAGGTGACTAACCTGAACCATGGTCTCCTTGTTAGTGACACGCCACCTCGCTTTCTGTGGGTAGTCATTGATGGGTATGATTGCATGGAAGTCAGTAGAATCAGGGTTGACTTTGCGGCCAACGTCTTCGGCCTGGAGCTGTGCCTGCAGAGCCAACTTTGATGCGCGCATTTGTGCATTGAGCTTGGCAACAACACTGAGAGCTTGCTTATGTGCAGGACTATCCTTGCCGGCACGAGCAGCTGCTTCCTCAGCTGCACGCAATGATGACTGAATCTTTTCTTCTTCTTTAGCATGGGCGAGTCTCCGGGCGGCAGCTGCGGCGCCTGCAACACCAAGCTGGCCTTTGGATGAGTCGGGCGCCGGTCCACGCTTTATTTCGACCTTGAAGTTTCCAAAAGTCATGTCATCATTAACGGGTGCCTTTGGTACTTCTTCTAGCTGCTTCTCTTCTTCCGGTTCACCATAGGCCTTACGTTCAGCTTTCTCGCGAGCGTCACGCTCCTTGTCAAGCCTGTCGAGACCCTTACCACCGAATCCTGAACCAGCAGCTTGTGCTTTTCCGGCTTTCACTTTCTCCAGGAAACCTGATGCAAAAGTATGAACAATGATCAATAGTGGACTTGGAAATGCCACGGTCATACCATTTGCCAACTCTTCAAGCTCAGAAGGAACGGCTGCATTACTAGCCTTCAGTGCACGATAGATGTCAACGGAGTACCTGTCTTGCTCCGGAGTGATAAAAGTAATGCACGTGCCCTTATTGCCGGCTCTGCCCGTTCGCCCAGCTCGATGGACGTAGTCTTCCATGTGGTTCGGTGCATCGAAATTGATAACGAGCTTCAGTTGCTTGATGTCCAAACCCCGGGCAGCGACGGACGTAGCAATTACGACGGGGACGACACCAGATTTGAAGTCAGCAATGGTAGAGTCACGGTCGACCTGATCCTTGCCTCCATGCAATGACATGCAAAGATATCCTTTACGCATCAATTCGCGTAGAAGATTGTCTGCGGCTTCTTGTCTATCGACAAATATGAGAGTCCGTGCCTCGGGATCTTCATTGTATAATTGACCAAGAATTTCAAGAAGGCGGTTGAATTTAGTATCTTCGACACGGACTTCTACAATCTGATCAATCTCAGCGGCGACAACGGAGCGACCCCCGACGGTAATTTCCAACGGCCTCCGGAGAATCTTCCGCGCGAGGGAATCCATCTGTTTCGGGAATGTTGCGGAAAAGAGGAGTGTTTGTCGGTCTGGTCGAATATTGTTGACGATCTTCATGACTTGGGGCTCAAACCCCATATCGAACATCCGATCCGCCTCATCCAGGACCAAGTAGGTGACTCGCTTGAGATTGGTCACGCGACCAGAGTTAGCGGTAAGCAAATCAATCATACGGCCAGGCGTGCAAACAATAATTTCAGCACCCTTCTTCATATCCGCAATTTGATCTTTTATCGGCGAGCCTCCATAGGCACATACAGCCTGAGAAAAGGTCAGTCAAGGTTTCGTCGATGTGATGTTCATCAAACGCACACGTAAATTTAGAACCTTCAAGAAAGGCTTGCAATCCCTGTGAATTTGTACTGCAAGCTCCCGAGTAGGCGTCATGATAATGGCAATAGGACCTTCCATCTGCTCCAATGGACGCTGGTCTTTAATATGTCGAAAAACTGGCAGTAAAAAGGCGATTGTCTTTCCGGAACCAGTCTTGGCAACACCAATAACGTCTCGTCCAGACATGATGGCAGGTATAGCTTGTGCTTGGATGGAGGTTGGTGCAGTGTAGCTGAGGCGTTTAATGACTTCAAGACTATAAGACAAATGAATGTCAGAATGATGGTCGTAGACAGATGATAATAACAAACCAGCTCGCAGGCAACCCAAAGTGGCTCCATTTAGTGACAGGTCGAGGGCACTCAACGCCACGAATTTTGATACCGTCAAGTTCTAAACGAAGCAGTTCAGCCTCATCGTCAGTCATGGCAGCTACATCGGGTGGCGGATTATAGAACTCCTTCCTGAAAGGCTCATAATTGATGCGAGAGTGATCTATGGCCGCAAGATCCTTCTTCTTGGCCTTTTTCGCCGCCAGAGCGAGGATGTCTTCTGGATTAAGATCGGTAGCGTCCAACTCATCCTCCACAACACCCTCCCCGACATCCTCTGCGCCGTCTTCGTTCACGCGATCGTCGAGTCGCTCACGCAAGCGATGATTATATCCCACTAGTTTCTTCAAGTCTTCGGCATTTACTTTCTTAACCTCCTCCTTGACACCAGACATAAATGCATCCAGTGGGTCAGCGTCGTCATCTTCATCGGTCTCCATAGCTTCCTTGGACTTAAGTGCCTGATCCATCCTATTTGCCTCTTCGTCGTCATCATCAACTTCAAGATCACCAATAATTGGTTCTCCATCCGTCATTGACATGTCAACGGCTGGCATGTCGCCTAAAGTTTCCAGTTTCCGCTTTGTCTCGACGGAATCATCCATAGAAGCGGCGGCAGATTTGGACTTGACAGCCTTAAGCAAGTCGGGCTTCACAGGAAGACCCTTGAGACCCAAACCCCCGAATGCCGCACGATTCAGCTGGGCAGTAGGCTTTGCCGGACTTGTAGCGGCGGGCACTGTGGGCAAGGATCAAGTGATGAAATCTCATAGTAACAGCGTTAATGGCTCAGGCAACTCACCTGGAGGTGCCGACTTTCCCGCGAGAGCCATGGCCTTCGCCTTTGCCTCGTCCAGGGCTTTCTTTGCATCTCTCTCCTTCTTCCAAGCCTCAAGCTTGGCCCTTCGGTCCTTCACCTTCTCGTCTTCAACAGGTGGTGCAGCCGGTTCCTTAGATGTGCCATTTGGGGCATCTTTTGGCGGTGAAGGTGGTCTACGGTCGCGGTCCCGTCGATCCCTGGAACGAGAACGTCGACGGTCATCCCGTCTGTCGTCGCGATGGTCCCTCCGTCTATCATCTCTATGACGATCCCTGTCTCTATCCCTGTCACGTTCTCTAACTCGGTCTCGGTCTCGGTCTCGGTCTCGGTCTCTGTGCCGGTCTCGGTCTCGGTCATCGTCGTATCTCGTGCTAGGCCTTTGTGTGGTCCGCCTGGTCGGCGACGAAGACCGGGGTGAAGAGCGGTGAGAAGGTCTTACCCTCTTATTTGACGTATCCGGAGAATACGACCTGTCTCTGCGGGCCATGTTGTGCAAGGAAGGTAAGTTGTGTTGGTGGTCAAGGAGCAAGGCGATGAAAACCGGTGAGCCCAAGCGCGGCTTGAGCTCGAGCCGACACGTGGAGATTACGTAACGGAGAAACATCGACACGGCTCCACGCCGCAACAAGAGCGGTGCTGTACGTATAGTTCAAGTGTCACTATATTCTTTTTATGGACATGAAAACCTCGCTCGCCACTCGAGTCGAAACAACAAATCGTAAGGTCACCGCAAAATACATGGTATACTTGCTGAAGTGTCAACGTTGGCACGTGCACGTGATCACAAACATCATATATATTCTCGCGTACCTTACTCCTGACCCTCAGTCGCTTACGCATAGCACTGAGGTCTCTCGTATCATAGCTTTCATAATACTCACAGTGGGCAACATGACATCTGCTCGCCGGCGTACGTGCGGGTGCACACTCCGCCACGGTGCGCGCAGCCTGGGTGCACTTCCCTGGAAAATATCTCCTAGCTGGACGCCGTGTGATCGGCCAATTACATCCCAAGTGATGCTGGTTGACAAATTTCAGTGACACAGATAACCTGCTTATGATGAGTATGCTGACAGGAAGGGTTTCCATTTTGAATGAATGTGGTGGCCGTAACTACAACTTCAAAACAATGCGAGTCTTTTCTACCTACACTACATATCAGAATAACACAGCGATACTATAATATAGTACAGGTCTGGACTACCGCCCAACTATTCTCTGAACATACGAAAAAAATAACCAAGACCGAAGACAATCACGTGAACATATCCCCCTGGCATTGCACAGTTAGAATATGCAACGAGTCACAAGGGTGAATACTGACCATTCCCGGGGGCACAAATTCATCATTATCTGGTTCTCCATGTAAGGGTCCTGGTCTTGGCCTAATAGGTCCTGGCCGACCAAGCCCTGGCATAATAGGATCAAAGCGGGCACCAGGCGGTGCACCCATAAGTGGGAGAAGACCGTCGCCACCGTGACGACGTCTGGGTGTATCTGTACTTCCAAAGATGGGATGATCTGGCCCGACAAACATGCCGTCCGCACCTCGCCTGGGGAACAAATTCAGAGGCTCAAAGGGTCCTCTTGAAAAGGGTTCAATATCATGTCGTCCAATCTCGAGGGGATTGTCAATAATGTGAGACTGAACGTGGAAGGGTCGCTCTGGAGCATGTGGAGGAGAATCTGGATGGGGACGAGGGGCTGTGTTACCACTTTGCGGTACATCCGCCCTAGAAGAGTCACCAGTATCCTCTTCCGAATAGCCTTCCTTAGACAATCCAGGTATTACGTTTTGAATGATTTTCAACTTGAGCTGCGTTATCAAATCCGCGATGCGGTTGGGCGAAATAAACCCATCCACAAGTCTTTGATCACTATTGTAAACGTAGGGAAAGAACGACGGCGAAGTGAAGTCGATTGTGGCTACATCAAGGCATGCAGTCTTATTACTCTAAAGGCCGATGAGCCGTCTATTCGAGAGTATGTTATACAAGTGCATACCTCGGCTGGGATAGCAAGAAAAACGAAACGACGACCTAACCCTACCAACTTAACCACATACTCGAGGCTACTTTGCAGGTGACGATATCTGAAAGTATAGCATCCACGTTTGGGTTGGTTCCACTCCTCTGGAAGAATATTGTCTGTTATCTCGCGAGCAGGCTCTGAATCGTCAACTGCAATAAGACGGAAGCCCAGCGCGATGAAAACGGTGTGGCAAAGGGCTGCTAATGCATCCTGTTGATTTAGGGGTTCCTGTGCCGGCGGTAGCAGAGACGGCAAAAGAGCTAAGAGAGCAGATGGATCCAGCAAGTTGGGAGACATGGTGGACACAAGTGAAAGGTAGAGCCCCGCCTCTGAGCTTTTTGCAATCTCAGGTGTCGGGTGGCACTCCACACGTACGGTAGCCACAGAGGTCCATGGTTGGATTTTCCCGCGCGCTGCTCGGGACTATCCCATTGTATGTTCCAATCAAACATGTCTGAAATAACCGCCTGAAGCAGTAACGACTGCGAGACATAGAATATCGAGACTAGATCATAAACAGGTGTACGGAATGAAGATGTCTTCCGTGCGAGTTCGAGGTATTAAGGTGTTTAGATAGTCGTGTAAGACCGGAGCAGCTGGCTCTTAGCCTAAAACACGTAATAGAGAGATGAAGATGTTATTGAGACGGCGTAAACTGGGATAGCGGCGTGCGGTGCGTAGAGTAGAATCCGCGGGACTCAAATGGTAGCTCGTGGTAGCTCGTAGTAACTGGGAGGTAGCTCGTGCTCGTAATGGGCCGGAAAGTAGCTGGAGTTGAGTTGACTCGGAGAGATGGTTAGGAAACAATTAATATGCGTGCCACTATGTCAAAAAAGCAAGGCAACTCAATTGTGTAGGATGCAACAATAAGAGTGATAGCTAGACACCTGCAGAAATATAACATCTGCGGAAGTGGCACTGATAGAATACATGCGTTCCATAGGTAGTGAGGGTGCTATGCTTTGTGGTGACTCCAATCAGTTTTCCCCAGTTGGAGGTGAGAAATTAACATGCTGTACTATCCAATGTCAAGCGACGAGAATAAGAATTGTATCTCGGACATTTGTCATCCTACGTCGACACTATGATATCTCATGTCATTAGTGTTTCCATTTTCCATCCGACAACACAATAAAGACCTGCCAACATGGAAACGTACGGCCACAAAGCCAACTAGTGGTATGATGCAAGAAACAATTGTTGTGACGAGTCAGATGTCGTCAAGCCCGAGGCTCAGTAAAGCTAGATCATACGCACGCCACAAAGTCAACAGGTGGATTCTAGAAGAGAATGTGTTACCTATCAAGCCAGCCATGAATACATCGAGATATCCTATTCTCGTATTTGTAGTGTCAGACGCAGAAACGCAACATATATGACCTGAAGCAGCGAGAGTTATGCCGGATAAATTAAATGTAATTTTTTTGTTTTTGTTTTGCCAGCCGTCACTCCTATAGCTCCAGTGCCTCACGACCCTCAGAATTTGCGGGCAGACCGTCTTCTGGTTAGGTCAGCGACAGAGACTAATTATACGTATAGGTTCGTAAACAGCCACCCAACGCTGTGCATTACGACCACACACTTGTATAACCCGTACATCCTTTATAAGGCCCATGCATTCCTACCCTCGCTGTGACATCGAACGTTATTCTACGGTTCACAAGCATCTACATAAATAGTCAGTGCACGCACATACATACGAAACAATGGCCTTCTCTCGCACTCCCCTGACACGCAGGCGCGGTAGGAAACCAGCCTCCCCTATGTTCATACCAGTGAGGCATAAGAAATCCGAGCTCAGAGTCGAGAACACGCCCTTGTGGCTGATTCAAGATCGCTATAAACGTAATAAAACAGTCCTTGGGGAATGGTACGTCCAGTCCCCTGATCTATTGAGCGTGCTCATCCGACGCCGTCCCTCACAGTGCTCCGTCCACCGCGGCCGCTGAGCGCATTAGGACTGAGCAGGCCAGGATCGACTTCGAAGTAGACGATATCGAACGCCTCCTCAAGAATGTGAGTCTGACCAGAGAGGACGATATGAGCATCGACGCTTCTCCTGGGCAGCCAATATACCTGACGATGCCACGCAGGCGCGACGTCCTAGAGAAATATGTACGTATTCAGATCTGCCTCCATTGTCGTTTGGCTGACACTTCCCTGATTTTTAGTCATCACGGATGAAGCAAATGAGAGTGCGCATGATCTCTATCGAAGAATGCAATAGGCTCGAGCAGCAAGCCCAGGCTCTAAGATTAGAGCATCAGAAACGAAGGCAGATCGGCACACCCGGGCCGAAGGAAAGTCGTCATGATCGGGAGAACGCTCGAATTTTGGCGTGTTTGTGAGTATCCTCTTCCAAGAAATTGCTGCTGCTGGCCTTATCAATTTGTTGCTCGAAAGGAATAAATCCAGGGAATGCTTGTCAGACGAGGAAGACAGGGAAGACGAGGATGCTGAGCTTGTTGATTCTTTCGACGACGTCGACGGACGTGAAAAACAACTTGACCAAGACATCACCGAGCTCGACGACCAAGGTTTTACAAACATCATCCACTGAGCCCGGTGCGTTACAGGTTTAACAGCACATTCCACTGGCCGCTGAACGGAGGCGATTAATAGTCTCATATAAGCAACTGTAGTACGAGCAACTGTATCTGTACCCAGATATATCCATACCATCAACGAAAGGTAGGACCTCAAATTGTGCGATGAGATGAACCACACAGCGAAGAAGCCATGATCTAGACTCGACATAACAGGTGAAGCAACAGCATGGCGATAATTGTGTTCGAGAAACAAGACTACAGGCGACGACGATGTACAATAATATCAGGCTTAGAAATGGTTATGAGTCTCGTGCATGAACAGGGCAACTTCTGCCACGCTGAAGCCACGACGACAGGCAAGCTATAGGGCAAAATGAGTGATGCGTTGAGGACAATGATAGAAAGCAGACCGACCATTGTGGAAGCTACACAGGCAGCTTAAGCGTGCCACGGTTGAACCTGAGTTGCGCACGTTTGAAACAAATCTTAAGTCCGAACCACGCAATCGCTCACCTTCAACGAACTCTTCGAGGCAGATGACGCCTATTCAGGAACCAGATCAGTCAGGCACAGAGTAAGAACTTTCAATCAACGTACATTCAATACCAACCAACGCGCTTTCTCTAGGCAGCTCGTAGACAAGGTACTTGGAATTTTGCGGCGAAGTGTTGGTACCTTCCAAGCACGTCCTCACATGCGCTTCTTGTGCCGAGGCTGAGCCGAGGTCAGCGAGAATCTGGTCACAAACAGGACAGCTTCAGGGTAGATAAGATCACGTCATCACCCGATCTGAATCACATGAACTTACTCCGCTAGGTCACTCAATTGCGAGCTCGAGTCTCTTCTGGAAATGCTTGGAACAGACAATCTGCCCTGATCGATGACGATGCGCTCCATGGAGGCCATCCTGGTCTCCTGGAAGCGGCTTGGGACGCTGATATTGACCGCCTCGTAGCACGATCGGCAGACTCGCTGAGACGATGTCGAGGCTGTCGTCTCGGGAAGCGAAGGATCATGAACGATGTCAAGGGGATCCAAGATGACTCTGTAAGACGAACAACGGTCGCAGAAGATGCGGCCACATCGGCGGCAGTGCTAAGGCAACTCTGTAAAAGGAGCCTAATCTGCCAAAATGTAGGACTTACGTGCTGACGAAGATCGGATGTCAGTATGACCAGGTGATGACGATCAATGGAGAACTACATACTCTTCGTAGTAAAAACGTGAACCGTCGTTGGCATTGACGACATTCGGAAACATGATCATCTCTCTCCCATCGGGCGTGAAGTTCGTGTGGGGTCAGAGGAATGTATGATGGCAAAACAGCCTTCTGCGGTGCTTCGTGGGTAGGAACGCGGAACTCAGGAGCCTGTGCTAGATGTGGGGTCAGATCCGTTGGAGTCCGAGACGGTGTGCGGCTGAAGTAGTCGGCCCTATAGGAACGTAACGAAGACGGACGCATGGTTTCGACAGGAAAGTAACCGGGGTAGTGAAACTCGTCATCGTCGTCATCGTCGTCATCGTCGTCGTCGTCATCAGTAAGATCGTGAGCTTCTAGAAGTTGTTGCATCATAGCAGTAAGTCGCTATTGGAAGTCGGTGAATAGATCCATACCATCATTCCTGATTAAGAGACCTTGAGAACCCGCAGTGAGGCGACGCCGATCCAGCTCTCGACTATACGCATTCAAAAGAATTTCGGCCTGCGTTTTGCGTTCGAGGTCTTCGTCTCCTGATAACGAGAACATGAGGAGGTTCTCAGTCACAAAGAAATGTAGTGTACTCAGTAATCCTTGTCTTAATTCAGTCGTTGCTCGCTCCAACTTAGCAATCGCCCGTCGAGCGTCAATAGCGGAGCCAATTCCGTCATTGCTACCCACTTCACTGTCCTGGGTGCCCGCTAAGTACCGCGCCCGTGCAACATAATCTTGGGTGGAAGTCAATGGGTTGCTGGGCATAACCCCGAGTTCCTGTCCGTCCATATCTCCAAAGTCACTGATAGTCTCGTTAAACAGAACCATAGTGCCGTCTGGCAACCAGTGGTACATAGCGCCATCGAAATTCAAGAATGGCAAAGGTGGGATATCAAGTCGACGACGCATCACACGCACCCAACGTCTCCTGCGCACCCATGACTGAGAATGAGGAGAACTCGCTCGCGACCTTGGGCGGGACCCAGACCCAGATGCACCAAAGCCGGCAGCAAAAGCGCTGCCCCAATTGAGCAGTCGCTCTAGCTGTGGGGAAAGCCCAGGCGTCCATTCGCCGTCGGGATCGCTGAACGAGTGCGAATACTGCCATCCGGTCTCTGCGTCAACGCCAGGATGCGTAACGTCTAGCGTCCAGTCCGATCTGCCCCCAAAGCATCAGCAAACATTGATTCCACACGCAAACGGGAATAATTGAGCACTGACAACCAAAAGTGACTTCGCTCAGCACCCTCTCTATGCGATTGGTCCTTTGCACCAGGTTTAGGCAACTTAAGTGGATCTTCTCGGAGAGGCAATTGTACATGGCTTCGCCAGGCACCAACCAGCCTTTGCCCAGTCTCTTCATCAGGCTTTGGTAGTATCAACTCAAAAGGTGGGCGATGCTCGTGCTTCCCTAACCCGGAAGCTGTGAACTTGGGCCGCCCACCAGACACAGCCAGCGTTTTCAATCGAGTATCAAGTCGCTGATTCTCATATAAGATAAGAGGCACAGTGGTGTGAACGGCCAATGGATCGTATGCGACGGTGGACATACGCCATCTCTCTGCTTCAAATCTGGAAAGGACCTGAAAGGAAGAGACTCAACCAAAACATTGACACGGCCCGAACTGAAAGCTACCTCGCAAATCCAGACTTCAAAAACGGCGGCAGCAGCGTCATATGCGGTCTCTCCCCAGTTGTTTCTGATGAGAGGATTCGCAGATTGCTTCGTCAGTAAATATGAAACGACGGGAAGATGCCCTTTCGATGCAGCATTCACTAGAATGATCATGAGTCTGTTCCTCATCTTTGTACAAGACGATAAAGGGATAATGCTCACTGAGTGGTGTCCATCCACCTTTACTACGTACATCAACTCCGGCTGTTCCAGCATCTATCTCACAGAGACATCGGACAATGTCAAGGTAGCCCTACAAGAGCCATTACATGCGTACTGATCGAGATATGGAGCTTGTTACCTTTGAGCACGCATTATGCAACGCAGTCCACCCATCAGCATCCTGCGCATGCACATTGGCGTGTTTTGATATTAAGTAAGAAACGATAGCAAGGTGCCCGTGAAGTGCAGCCTTGTGCAGTGCAGTCTGCAGGAAGACATCGGCTTTGATTCAATGCAGCGGACCAAGCTACCCACCTCTCCCTCCTTGTCTTCCAGATCTGGGATTGCACCACAACTCTCGACGACTATGCATGGCGCGTAAGCAGCGCGAAAGAAGGAATGCAGTAACATCATCTTACGCCATTTGACGACTTCAATGTGTCCTCTGCTTGACGCGGCGTGTAGTCCCGTCAGACCCGTCCGCGAGGATGCATCATTCGCAAGTGCGAATGGCTCAGCGTTCATGGTCTCTGATGCGTTCTGGAAGATGATCTGTAGTAGCGGTAGATCCCCGGAAGAAGCCGCGGCATAAAGGGCTTCAAGCATCATGGACGAGGGGAAGGGCTGAGCAGTCGGGGTCTGCGACTCCAGCCACGTAACAACCGCATTAGCCACATGGACATTGTGTGCATTTGGCGACACTGGGACAAGAGTAACGGATGAGGCGTACGATGTAGAAGAATTCACGGTTGACTGTGCATCGGGAGCGACAGGCTGCGAAGCAGCGCCGGGCGTAGCTGGCAACGGCGAAAGCAACAGCTGTTGAGCCTCCTGGGCAACGTATTCTTCAGCGCCGGGAAAGATAAATACATCAACGTCGTCGTCGCTGTCCTCCGGGGAACTGTCCTCGAAGTGCAGATGCGGTTCGTGATCTGCCATCCTACACGAGATTCAGTCAACGTGTCAGCAGATGCGCGTCAGAAATTGGTTGTTTGATGAGGGAAAGTTAGACACATACTCTTGGTTCACGCTGGAATGTGCATGGAAATTCCCAGACCCGCTCATGATGCAGACACGCGTGCTGGCCCCTTCAAGTTGGAACGGAATGGAATGCGATGAGGACAAGACGCGAGTTACAAAGCGCGATAGTTTGATGACAAATCCGGTTCGGCTGATGTTCCTCATTCGCAGCCTGGTACAAAAAAAAAAATTTCGATCACGACTTGGGGCGGTTTACGCAGATATCGATGCCACAATTTCATTTCACGAATTACAATCTGTCGAACCCCATTTCCCTGGTTTCATGTAGTCTGGCCGACCGATCTACCCTCCTTTCGTCGCCACATACGTCTACTGGCCCATGCAATGGTACAGTCCAACTCTAAATTATACAGTAACCCGGGTAATACACTAGCACCCCGGCTTTCTGTTCTTGGCGTCTTCTACATACTGAACGCCTCCATGTGAAGTGTCACGGTCGGTGCTCCTTTCAACACCTGCAGCGGGCCCAGTTCATTGCTACGCAACGCGGCCTTCACGGCGTTTGCAAGCGGGGTTGGGCCAGCGACTTTAAAATAAAAGGACATGATCAGCCTTACCGCTGTAACTCAGAAGGATTAACCCAATCACCGTCCACCGAAACTGGTCCTGAGGAACCAGCGACTTCGTTCTGCAGAAGCCGTTGTATACTTGGTCGGCCGCTAGTGATTCTGAAGGCGTTGTAGCTCGGGAATACTAGTGTTGGCTTCTCTGACTTCTCTGCCTTGTCAGGATCCACTGGTGACGTCAGCGTGTGAAGAGAGGAGTTGGACTGGTTGGAGTTAACGAAAGGCACGAAAGGCAGGTCCGGCGACGGCAACCAAGCACCAGTGACATACACACGGGGCTCAATGACAAGCCATGGTGGAGAAGAAGCCAAAACCTCCGTAAGGACTTGGGCGATCCAGGCGAGATGACCTGTTATAGCAACGGTGAATACCTATTTCCGCTCGACACAATGCAGTGTAATCACTAGTTTCCCTCACGATCCACACAAAGACAACCCTACGAGTTGAAGATTGCTTCTTATTTGCGTTCCTGTGCAGCCCAATCGTTCGCCAAAGTCCCAGCTTCACATGAGCGACACACCCACCTGACAGCATCCATTAGGAGGGGCAAGGTATACGACACCCCAGAACCACCTGTCGTAGGACTCAATAAACGATGTTTCGGTATGCAGATGGGAAAACCTCACCTGCAATCAACACACACGTAGAAAATGTTGTCAAGTCGGGAGGACATCCGTAGGGACCATCAATCAGAGCCGGAAGACCGGAGAAGCTGTTCTTTCCCGCATGCTCCCGCAACCTGCCCGTAAAGCCGTCGCGGCCACGTATAATGAACACGACCTGCTTCTCGTTGTCGTCATCCGCTGTGCCATCAAGCTTTCCCGGGATGCTTGCGATGGTGAAAGGGTGCGCTTCGGTCGGAAGCTTGCTCACGGTGGGCAGAATGACGTAGGCGTGCTGGCCAGCTTTCCAGTTGAGGCGTCGCTGCAAAGTCAAACGTATCGTGTCGTCTGACAGAAGTTCAACCGTTGCGCTAGCCTGACCGTGCCTAAAGCCGGCCCAGAGCCTGCTGTTCCATATAACACGCAGGGTTCGAAGTATGCGATCAACTCCCCAGAGGACGAGGGCGGGCCAAATGTAAGCATCAAACTGTGTCCTGAGAAATTAAGCACTTCAGAAAACAACATCAGACAAGGAATGTAGGAAACAAACCCTTGCGAAATGGTGTGGAAGACACTAGCGATCAGGAATATACTAGAGGATGCTGAGTAAATCGCCTAGCTTAAAGGACAATACAGGTACTCACACAATTAGTGTTATATGAGCGATAAGGAAGAACTCATAGGCCCTGGTTCGGATGGGGCGAATAGATAGCAACGTTGCCAATGTAAAAGCAGTGATTCCCACCGCTCCCGCCCTCATCCATCCCCAACTAAAATCAGAAGATGGGGGAAGACTACCAAACGGCTTAGAAACAGTGCAAATAAAGTAATTCCAGCCCACGTACCCAGGGATAATCTCACCAAGAGCGTGTATCCATATGAGCACGAGACACGTCCGAGCCGCTGCACGGTGAAGAATATTCAGCTGGGCATCGGAAGTCAGCAAACCTGCCTGAGATAATTCTGCCCACAAGAACAGACCTTTTCATGCCCGACACCGGTTAGATCTGCATTGGTGTCAGGAACTATACTGCAAAATGAAAGGGTTGTGGGTCTTACATGATATGACATTATTTTTGCCCGCTAAAGCGACTACTAGTGAAAGATTACTGGATGCAAGAGCACCCGCCCTGTCATTCCATAACATAACGGTCCAGTCTTGGGCTGTAGGATAATTGAGCAATCGCGAATTGAAGTAATAAAAAACAAGAAACTGACTGTCGACGAAGAGCCATATGAGATGGGCCGCGATGTAACCGATGATAAAGACGGCCTCGGCGACAGATGCGGACACTATGGGTATGGACCATCGAAATGCCACGAGCCTGAACGTTGTCGCGGCAGCATGGGGGAGCCTACGCCATGAAATCCTGCGCGATTGCATAGGCTCGACAGTCTCTGCCGACACCTCCTGTTTGGCCGCCGAAGGCTCAGTCTCCGGCTGTGGATGCCGGTGTAGCAGCGAGACAAGGAAGGATATGAAGTGGACAACGGTGAAGAATACGATAACCGCTGTCAGGAAATACCATATCTCCATCACATATTCTGCAACTTGGCCCTGTTGTAAATCGCGACGACCAAGGAAGTGGAGAGATGAAGCCATGGCTGTTGGACACTATCCTCGAACGGGGTGATGATCTGAAGGGAGTGTGTAACCCGCACGACAAGGCGACATGGAAACAGGGCTTTTATCGCAGCCAAGATGTAGTGCATCCGCTATCGCAAACAAGTCATAATGCAACCGTGCCTCCGCTGGACTCGAGGATGATGAAGAAGCAATTCATTCCAAAACCGAAAAGCAGTCACACGAACGACCCCATTTCAGGATGAGCAGGATCGGGAGCCTGAAACAACTATTCATGAACCAGTGGTGAACCTCATGGATAGCAAAGGTGCATGTGGGGCGACGGAGCTTGACACACGGAAAGAAGCTCGACCCGGGAAATTAAGCTCCTAATGTTCGGAACAACAGTGATAGGAGAAAGGTCTTGAATGCCAAGCGAGCGGAAGTATACACGCTTGAGGTAGTGGTGGCATCTAAGGCTTCTGTGACACCGAACTTTTACATCCGAAGCATCCGAGCTTCGTCCAGTCCACAGCGTGTCATCAAAGTCGGACTGATTTCGGTAACTGGACGGTCAAGATTCGGGCCAAGATTCCAGCCAAGATTCCGGCCAATATTCGTGCCAGAAAAGTATGAAGAGTATACATGAGGGCGTGATTATCGAGCCAAATTTGTAGGTGAAACACTGTACGGAGTGCACTGCGAAAGGCATAGTGCCTTTGATAAGGAGGAATGGGTATGGTGGTAGTAGTGTGAGGTCTGCTCACCTGGTGAAGTGAAGCATGTTTCCTTGAATGGAAGACCTCGTACGACCCAATTGAAAGGCTGTACGCATTGCACCAAGTTGACAATTGAACGATGCTTACACGACCATAAACTGTGACGCAGGCAACGAATGGTTGATAGCTGTAAGCTTCAATAATAGAATGGGAGAGGGTTTTAGATGGTTTTCTTGCAGGATGCGTGCTGGGAGAAAGATGCATCAGTTACCGGAAGCTGCTGAGGATGAGAAACGAAATTTATTAGCTGACTACGCCACATACTACTAATAGCGCCGAGTCAGGTACAAACTAGTCTCTGTAGCTGACCTCAGCAGAAGACAGTCGTTCTGTGTCTGAGGTAAGTTACAAACACCTTGTTTGCCATTAGTAAATATAATCAGGAACAGCAATTGGAACTGGGTACTGGAGATGTGGAAGAAGATCAATGCATGCAAGGAAGTAGACAAGAAGGAGAACTTGAAGTTGAAAAGCGAGGATGGTAGGAACGAGGAACAAAGTGTATTGGCCTTTGTTTTACACCATTACAGCACGTCGATAGTATAACGTGGCAACTGGCGACCAAGTATCGGTTTCCAGGAACAACAGAGGCCGGTGCTAGAAAGGCTGGTCCCTTTCCGCAGCCAACGGGTGGCGTTTATTTGCTGCCTGAGTTTGAGGGAGCGGCATCAAAGCGACACAGACCAAGGGGACTCCGCAGCCGACCCTCGCTAGGAGTTACCCGTAGGGTCGGTAAGCGCTCACATTCACCCTCACACCCTAGTACTATATTTAGACTACGCAGCGAGCGTGTACGACACCGGGAAGACCGTATAGTGTTTACACATCCTTCGCATGGTCGTGAGGTGCCTGATAAGGACGCAAGCGTCCCGAGGTTGTGTGTCTCGCAACAATCGCCGAAATTGGCCTAGGTCGTGATACTCTAAAGATATCTGATAGTGTCAGAAGCTGGTACTGATGAGTATGTGAGAACTGTGGTTGCCGCGTGACTTGGATGCGGGAGAATACGAACAAACATGGACACTGCACTGTAATTAGGAGCGAGCGCGCCTGACGACGAGATGCGACGGTAGTTTGTACACGCACAAGTGGAATGGAGCGGCCGGACGTTAGGGTCGTTCCGATCATGTTATGGGGATCACCGTCAACCACATTCTACTCATCGATGACCCAGCCAATCATGTCTCGTGACCGTTGTTCGCTCCTGTCGTCATGATCGATGTCATCTTAATCTCTTGTGGGTAGCCGCCGCCGCCCCCATCTTTCAATAAAATGCTGCTAAAGCCGATTCGTATCTCTGCTCTTCTTCCTCGTCTCTCCTCTCCAAGTCGCTTCTCGAACATGGTCCCAGTCCCAACCGACTCCCTCCCCCACATTGAAAATGCTGTCGCCAAGCCAGCAAAAGACAGAAAGGTCCTTTTCCCCTTTGCCAAGCGTTTGATTGAGGGTCGTGCTGTCGAACAAGACGTCTGGTCCATCTTCAAGTGCGCTTTTTGTCCCGTCAGCGGTGCCCCGATGTCATGACTCATGCCGCCTTAGTGCTGCTAATTTACCAGCAGACTGTATCAACCTCGGCCAGGGTTACATGAACTTTTCCCCACCGACCTGGGTCACCACAGCGGCGGATGAGGCTTTGAACACGGTAGCTGGGAACCATTACTCGCATCCTCGCGGTCGCATCCGGCTGCGGCAGGCGATCAAGGATTTCTATGGTCACCAGTTCAACAGGGATCTTGATGTCGAGTCTGAGATCCTTGTTACTAGCGGAGCAAATGAAGGTGACACATTCTCCTCCCATCGTTCTATCATCCGATCCGCCGGTGCTTACGAGCGAATCCACAGGCCAATACTCTGTCTTCACCGCCTTTCTCGAGTCAGGTGACGAAGTTATCATGTTTGAGCCCTTCTTCGATCAATACCTCCCGTCCGTTGTTTTCAATGGCGGGAAGCCTGTTTTCGTCCCTCTCCACCCTCCCTCACAAGACGATGGTTGTCCCACAAGCAACGACTGGACAATAGACTTTGATGAGCTTAGGTCCGATATACCTCCAACCTCATTTAGCTGTCACGTCATTGAAAAATGATCCCTAGACATGCGTGCACACCCCGAACCAAGATGATCATTATCAATACACCGCATAACCCGGTTGGGAAAGTTTTCACGCGACGCGAGCTGGAGAACATTGCCAAGATTGCTGAGGAATTCAATCTTCTCGTCATGTCTGATGAAGTGGTCAGGCACTTTCCAACACCGTCTGTATGGTCCCCGATACTAAACGAGCTGTCACATAGTACGATTGTCTTGTCTTTGATAATAAGGAGCACGTCCGCTTTGCCACGCTGCCTGGCATGTGGGATCGCACCGTGACAGTAGCTTCCGCTGGCAGTGCGTATCGACTCTTGGTGCTTCAGGAGCGTAGCTCATGGTTTCATGCAGAGTCCTTTGCTTGCACGGGTTGGCGAGTGGGCTGGCTTATTGCCCCACCATCGATCATTGTGCCCACACTGGCTGCGACGACTCGTATCGTGTTTTGCACGAACTCGCCCCTGCAAGAAGCCGTCGCGTCTGGTCTGGAGCAGGCCGGACACCACAACTTCTTCCAGACTCAACTCAAGGAATACCAAGAGCGGCGTGACGTCCTGTTGAGCGCCTTTGACGAGCTCGGTATGACGTACACGCGCCCTGAAGGCAGTTACTTCGTGCTTCTTGTCAGTACCGCCCGTCTGCTATCACGTTGCAGTGAGGGACTAAGCTTCATATGCAGGACACATCCAAAGTCCGTTACCCGGATGATTACCCATTCCCAAGTACCGTCTTGGGCAGAGGCAAGGACTTCAAGTTTGTCACTCCGGCTTCTTCAGTCCTTGTAACTTGATGTATCTTTGTTCCACAGAGCATGTTGGTTTATCGCCATGGAGATAGGTGTGTCGTCGATACCCGTCAGCGAGGTGTGTACTCGACGTGTCTTCTCGTCTTCTTCAGTGGGGTCTAATCTATCCGCTGTAGTTTTATTGCATGGAGCATCAGGGTATTGGCGAGAATTTCAGCCGTTTTGCCTTCTGCAAAGATATCGACACCCTAAAGCTCGCGGGCGAGCGCCTCCAAGCTCTGAAAAAGTACCTGGTGTGATGTTGTGTGATATTGTGACATTTGGTCATACTTGTGCAGTAATCGTATTTCTAATCTGATGAGACCTGTGTAGTTCCTACGTGACCTATAAGATGCAGTTAGAACGTCCTTTGCTCAGGCGGTGCAACCTCCATCGTCAGCCCCTCTTCAAGACTATCGACCAATCGTGACAGTGTTTCGTCTCTTGACCCAGTCGCGTCGTAGTACGCAGGATTCCTAGCCAACCGCCGAGCCAAGAACGTGAATGAAAGCGCCTGGACCGCCTGTTCCTTGTCTTGTATCAGCCCGCGTCTGCGCCAGTCCCTATACCACTGCCGCAGCTCGTCCGCTTCTAGCAGCCGCGACTCAAGTGGCAGGCCCTCCTCCAGGAAGCGCATATACGTATCTTTGTCCTCTGCCTGGCAGAACAGATGGAAGTGCCCCGCCTCGCCGTGGCGCACCGCGCGCCCCTGCATGCGCACAAGCTCGCCCAGGCCGTACTCGCGGATCTGCCTTTCCGCGCCCTCGCCCGCCATGTGCACATATTGCGTGCTCAGCACGACCACGACGCCCGCGGACACCGGCAGCGCCCAGCACTCGTCGCGCGGCACGAGCAGCACGCGGACGACACCTTCCGCGTACAGCCCCAACATCAACGCGCGGTCCGCCTTGTGCATGCCCTCGTGGAAGAACCCAACGCCCTTCATGACACAGTCCGCCAGCGACGCGTTGCGCAGCCTGCTGACCTGGGGTTGCAGGTCGCGCGCAGAGAAACGGCGTGGCAGATACCCGTTGTCACTATTCGTCTCCAGCGCACAGTGCGTGAGCAGGTCCAATGCGGTCGTGTGGCACTGACCCCGTGAGGGCACGAACACGATGCACGGGCTATCGGGCACAGACTTGATTGCCGCGTGTGCCGGCTTTGCCATCACTTTGAATAGGGTGGCGGACTGTGGAATGGTGAATGTTTGTGTGGAAACCTCGAGCGACTGGTCGCGATCGCTGGGGCGGAAGCTGTGAAGCGCGCGTGGATCAACGTCAAGCCATGCCGCAAGATCGGCTGGGTCGTTCAGAGAGTTCGACAGGCCAACGAAGCGCGTAAACTGCGACTGTGCTGCGTGACGTAGCATGGAGACGCCGAGTTCGTAATAAGGGTCGAGCTGTTCCAGATTATCGCAAAGCACTAGCTCAAGACCGGGCAGTGGCGACAAGAGCGGCTTCTGCGCCAGAGCTGCAAGGAGGTGGACAGGTGTAGTGAGTCGAATGGTCTTGTGATTGCTTGGAGCGAGAAGGTTCTCCCTAGTGGGAAATATGACCGAGAACCCCAGAGCATCGGCCATGTTTCGTATAGCTGCACGCCATTCCACGGCGCCAGTACGATGAGAGGTCACAACCAGAGCATGACCACCTCTGTCAGAGGAGCGGATCAATGTCTCCCTAGTTATCCGTAGTGCCCATAAGCAGTCTGATTGCAGTGATGAATTTCAGGAAACTTACAAGACAACAACCTGTCCTAATGTGGATTTTCCAGAACCTGTAGGCCCACACAATAGCGAGTGCATCCGCGTGTTGACCAGACTCCAGAATGCCTGCGTTTGGACTGCGTTGAAGCTGTGCAGTCGTGGCGACAGTAGGTCCTCCAGACCAGAGTGCTGTAGTGCAGAAAGGGTCAGGAAAGGGAGATCTAATCGGGGTGTATGGCTTTTGGAGAACATCGGCATCGACAGAGTATCCAAAGGCACAGGAACTTCGTCTTCGGCTCCTAACCATCGATCAGACACGTATCGGATTGTTACTGATGGTGGGGGCTGTTTATTGGGTATCGTGATGACGAAGGGGACCTCCAAAACCTCTGTTGATTGTCGGAGAAGCAAGTGCGAGAGTTGCAGAATGGTCGCGCCTTCGTGATCTTCAATCCATACCCACAACGGCTCGACACTGCCATGAAGCTTTGTGTTCCAATTGAATGCGCGCGTCGCTCGAACTACAATTTTTAAGACGTCCGGACCTAGTGGTCGGAGGCTGTATGATATATCGACCCTCGGGAATTGCTTTGCCGCGTCGAGTATCGCCTGTCCATGTCGCTCGTTCAGATGAACAAGGTCGCCGAGTTCAGTCGCGGTCATGTCTGCCAAATCAGCAGCAGAGTAATCATCTGCCCACTGTTCCAACGCAGATATCGTGTTGACCTTGAGCTGGAATTGTTTCAGGGGCTGGTCGAAGGGCCATATTCTCTTTTCAATCGCTTTGCTCATACCCATCAGAACAGTGCTGACGTTTGCCCACTTCCGGCTTATGGCTATTTCTAGCAACGCCCTGACGATCCGTCCCGCGTTCTGAGCAACATAAGCCGTGTCTGAGACGAGAGCAAAATCCTCGAGGTAAATGCCCGAGATGTAGCCTTGGAGGAGAATATTGGCTTTGCCATAGCTTGTATCGGCTCCACCCTTACCACCGGGGATCAGTAAAGTATTGATTTGTGCAGCCCGAAACACACCTTCACTGTACAAGGAAGTGTCTCCATCAACTGCTCAAGCTCATTCACCTCAGATTCCCGAACTTGTATTTGATCAAACTGAGGGAAGTCAGCAAAGGACCAGAGAGCATGTAAATATGGCATACTTCGGTGCTTAAGCTGAGCATAGCCAGGACATCTGCCTCTGTCATACGAGCTCTAAATTGCTGGTTGAAAATCGTAATCGAAGAGTGTCGTATGTAGTATCGCGCAGCGATCCGGCCCAGATCTGTGACAGAAAGGGAACGAGTGATCTGGTCAAAAATGATCATTTGTGCGTTGAAGAGCTTTGTCGCTGCATCGACGATATAGTCATTGCACCTCTTGCCTAGGTTAGGGTCCTCACGAAGTTCGTCACGAGATAAACCTGCCAACCCCGATGAGTGTGGAAATGGACATTCAACCGAAGACTAACCATATTGAAACGGGTTCTGTCTCATCCGAACAAAGAGATATGTATACCCAAGCCATCTCACGCCTTCATTGACGTTGGCAACAGTGCCGAGGGATATCTCCGCATTCAGGGCGTCAATCAACCCCATGAGGAATCTGTTTCAGTCGTATTGGTTAAAAATCAGTGTGCACATAAAAGTGAACAAGTACTTGGATTCAATGGGGTTCTGCAAACCCCAGATACGTGAGCTTTATGAACCGAAACAACACAAATGTGAACTTCACCTGAGAAGTCACTGCTTCTAGGTAATGCGTGAGCTTGTCTTCAGTCGTGCATATGTAGCCCTCGCCACTACTCTCAAGTCCGGGTCGACCAGCTCTACCGAATACTTGGAGGACATCAAGAACCGATAGGTCGACAAAGGATCCTTTAGAACTATCATAGATTTGTGTGCCTTTGATGATCACTGACATAACGCGTCATCAACACCTTTCAAAAGAGAGACGATTTGCGACAAACCAGCGTGCGCGGGCAAGTTGACACCCCAAGCTAGAGTTGCAGTGCAGCATAGGACCTACGAAACGTGCATCAAAATCCCTACTACTGCGTAGCACAAGACAAATACCTTGATAGCTCGTGCATCGAACATTCTTTCCATCATGTTTCGATCTGATCGCAACATACCAGCATGATGGATGCCGAAGCCATTGTCGAACAACTGTTTCATCTCTATATTCCTGGAAGTCCCCAAATCGCGGCGGAAAACATTGTATTGAGGGTGATCTTCGCAGCTGAATAGCTCTAACACTCCTTCATTTAAAGCAGTTTCTCGAAGAGCTTGAGCCGTCTTCACGGTTTCCTTCCGGGCGTGAACAAAGACCATGACTTGATGGCCTTCTCGAACAAGGTCCGCGACTTTATCGTAGGTCACACGATCCAACCTCTTCTTTGACTGAAGAGTGTTCGGTTTTCCTTTCACTCCGATGAAATGCTGCTCGAGGGGAACAGGCCTAAAAGACGAGTCAAAATAAAACAGCCCTTTCTGTCGTGATACACTAGCAGGCACGTCAATAACTTGGTGAGACGGAATTGCTAGGTGCTGACCTCAAAAAGTCTGCGACATCAATATAATTCGGAAGTGTGGCACTCAGGCCGACAATACGAATGATGGATTGGTTTGTTTCCACCGAACGGAGTGTCCTAGCCACGATTGTCTCTATTACTGCGCCGCGTTCTTCATTCAAGAGATGCACCTCGTCGATGATCAGGAGTTTCAATGTCTACCGCTTCATGTCAGTGCACTCCTTACACCACCGTGAAGAAGCACCGACCGAGGCAATTTCACCTTCGCCAGTTGGCTTCCTAGTCACTACATCCCATTTCTCTGGAGTCGTCACGATGATCTGAGTCTCGGCGATTTCTGCCTTCGTTAATTGCATGTCTCCGGTCAATTCTCTGACACGGATAGACAACCATTGCAATCGCTTTCCTAACTTGCGAACAATTTCAGCGGCCAATGCCTTCATGGGTGCCCTGTACGAGGTCAGTATTTGCAAGAGAGGGTAGATGTGCGATAAGGTACGTACACATAAATAATTTTGAAGCTGTCTCTGTTGATACCGGAAGCCATGTCTGTTGAAGACGAATCTCGGTGTTGATCTAGCACACGTAGAATAGACAACATTGCCACATCCGTTTTACCCTGACTCGATGTCAGCATCTGGCATGAACAACTCGAGATCCAGACTGACCGCGCCAGTAGGAGCTACAGGTAGAGAAGATTAAGGCAATTTTCTCCCCGTCCCGAATGAACGGCTTACCACAGATAAGCATATTTTCATTGGAACCATATGCGGTTGGATAAACGATTGATTGTATCCTATTGAGGGTTCTGTACCCCTTGCATGGGCTTCAGAACGAAGTTGATCTCAGATTAAAGGCGATTGACATACTGTGAAAGACCCTTTAGCTAATGGATCAAGTTCAGCAACTGGTATCAGTCGCTCCGATACTCTTGGTGGGACAACCTTTGCAGGAGGTAACACAACCTCTTCATATTCCTACGGATTCCAGGGAATCAGTCAGTGTCGAGCCGTATTGCAGGCTGAATACCTCATGCTGAACCCGAGTTGTACCTTCAGGTAGCATGTATCTTTTTCGATTGTGGGACAACACATTGCCCTGAGCCATGCCTGCCGAACTGTACACATGGGGAAGAACCTCCGGCGGAGGTTGCTGAGTGCCTGTCAATATGAGCTGCTTAAGTCAGGAGCCATGCATGACCTACCGCTGTTCTTGAGAACACTGGACGAGATAAATTATCTCTGAAGGCTTGCTCCATTCGTTTTCGAGCGCCTTGAGAACTTAGACTACTCAGATCTGTCTCTGTCAAAAAAAAAAACTCATGAGCGACTATCAACAACATCTGTGATTGACCATACGATTTCGGTCGCGGTCCTGAGGACGACTGCCCGTATATTGGGATTCACATGAGTAAACTTGAAGCTGAAAACAAGTTTTTGAGAACCACTTGAAAGGATAACGCGCATATTAACCTCTCCAGTCAATGCTGAGCGCTCGTTTAAAACATCCATGACGAGCTCTATTTCATCAAATCCAAACATTTCAAGCAATTCCTCTGAGATTTCATCATTTAGTCGGGGTGATGTGAGAATCCTATGTAAAGGACTCAAAAGTGGTTGTATGCGAGGTTTGCTGCTCAAAGGAAGGAATCAAATAACGCACGCACGCCTCAAAACAGAGGAAGCGCACGACTGTAGTTTTGACAATACATGAGCTGCCCGGTTGGATACTTTTCTGTCACCTTGACTCAATCCGTTATGGTATAATTGGAGTACCGTGTCGACGTCATCCCATCCGTCTTCCTCTAGTTCTGCAGATTCTAGATCAACGAGTTTCGCAGCTACACAGTGGATGGTCAGAGTGGATTAAGCGGACCCAGGGCTTGTGTCACACCTGGAAGCTCAAATCTGCATGAAAGTTTAGAGTGCACCATCACTTAAACCATTCTAGATCAGGGACTGACCTAGTCCAGCTATCCAAGACACGCCTGTCATCGGGTGTATCACCGTAAGATCCAATCAAGGATTCAATATGTTTAGAGAACTCAGTCATGTTGAGAGGGATGGACGTCGGCGGAAGTCGCTAAGTTCAGCTTGATAGACCACTGGCAGAATCGCAGGTTTTGTCCGTCACAGAACTTCAAATAGGTAACTCAAAAGTTAGCAAACCCGTCAACTCTTGGAAAACGAGAGCTTTGGGCAATTTCTGCCTGACTTTCGTGTTCCAGCCAATGAATTGTCGAAAACATGCGGCAGCAGAGTACGTGCAAAACGACTATCTTTTGCTGAGGTCAGCAACGGAAACTACGCCCTTAGTAGTACTGTCCGGTCCTGGGGGACCCGGACCACCACAATCCACGGTCTTCCCACACTTTGCAACGGTCAAGATCTGCGCCCCTTTGGCCCATCTGCCCCAATGAAGCATGAGTAATGTAGCACACAATGCTAAACCAAAAGCAGATGCACCACAGGCAATAATAAAACTATAGAGTCCTATGCAGCACAACACCATCCACAGCCCCCCCTCAGTAGCCATGTCTACCCCTCAAGACAAGTTCAACATCACACTTGCTGATGTGCAGGGACTTTTAAGTGTCTATTGATACCCTTGAGGCACACTGTGTCCTGGTTGCTGGTGAGCTAGAGAAGAGAAACAAACTGCTCAACTCATGGAAGGAGAAAAGCCAAAGCTGGCAAGTCCTGCACAACAAGTTGCATAAACTAACACCTGCCAGTGAGAAAGAATGGCTGGCACAAGTTTCAGAAGAAAATGTGAAGAAGCAAGACACATTGGTGCAAAAGCAGGCATTACAAGCAGCACACAATGTACAATGCACAACTGACTAGGTGTTCAGTGGCTCCCTCTCATTGAAGGACAAGCTGGAAGGCATCAGCATTGCATCACATGTACGCTCACTCAGTGAAAGTGGCACCGAGCATGACCTCATCGGGTCAATCACCTTTCACTTTGATGAGAATGTCACCCCATTGCAGAACCTTGATTTAGCAGTTTATACTCAAGCTGCTCAGGAGTCCAATGATGGATGGACATCCCCCACAATGAGAACAAGCCACCTGCCAAGTTACATCCACATGCATACCCTTTCACTTTACATTCCTTTCAGCAATCATTTATTTCTGGCACCTCAAGCAGCCATTGTGCACCTTCAAATGCTCTACTAATTAATACAACCACTCACTATTCTCAAGTATAATATTTTCACCCTCATAAACTAATGTACACACCATCAACACTTTTTACAGCATCTCTAGCATAGTTGTCTCATCTGATGTCAAACTGATTTTGACTAGCTGAGTACTCTGACTTGGCAGTTGCAGTCGCTCCGAAGTTCAGGTGCTGAGTTTTAAATCGGCCTGTGACAACCTTGTGACGATTTGTCAGGACCTTGCCCCCTCGGACAAATCTGCAAACTCTCGAGACACCCTCACCCATTTTCGGCACCCCTCGGCATTCATCAAATTATCAAACTTTATTATTATATCTTGGACAATTGTAGCTTGTATGCAACGCATCATTTATGTGAAGGTATGAAGGGATAATAAACAATGTTGAGTGTGGTACTTGAAAAATAGTTGAAATCTGCAAACACTCGTCAAGCGACAATTCAGACCTCAGGCACAGCTTCGGCTTTTTCCGCTGTAACCTCAACTTCACCGTAACGGAGACAAACTCCTGTTCTTACGGTGTACATTTTCCAGCAAAACTTACAGAGGTCGTTAAGGTATAAGTGGTGACTCCAGCACTCGTTGCTCAAGGCATCACAATGTCGCCCTCGGCGTATGTCCATACTCTCTTTGTGCAGACCTACAAATAGCTGACATTTCTTCATTTCAGCATGGCACTATATCTCGACCCACAAATACGAGACTGGGTCCTCTTTCCAATAACCTTGGTTATGGTAGGCGCTTCAGTACGGCTATTAGACGGGACGTTCATAGATCCTAGATCCTTGTCGGTATTCTGCGACACTATGTAGTAGTCCTTCTCCAGTCCCCTCCGAACAAGATGACGCGGGCAGCTGTTCGCGAGCAGTAAGTTTGTCATCAACAGCATTCATACACTAGCGTGTCTTCACATGGACCAACACAGACGTGCTCTAGTCCAGTCTCAAGTCTTGCGTGCGACATCCAGCAACTCCCCGCTACCGTTCTCGTACTACAAAGCCATTTCGCAGAACCTCTCCGAGGCCTTCGCCGAAGGAAAATACCTCAAGGATGGGCCTCCTCAAGGAGACACACCGTCCGCTCCCCCGAATCCGCTCACTGACCCGGCAGCCATGGATGGGATGATGGCTGGCATGAAAACACAAATGGTGATGATGGTACCCCAAATGGTTATCATGGGATGGATCAACTTTTTTTTTCAGGGTTTTGTTTTAAGTACGTCCCTATTCTCCTTCGTCTGGTTTATGACTTATAAGCAAGCATGATAGTCAAACTACCTTTTCCACTCACATTGGGCTTCAAATCGATGTTGCAGCGCGGTATTGAGACACCTGACATGGATGTCCGATGGGTATCCTCTTTGTCCTGGTACTTCCTGAACTTCTTTGGCCTGAATGGATTGTACCGCATCATACTTGGGTCGGACAATGGTCAGTCAGACTGATTTGAGTAATACATTTTGTGTTAATATCTTTCATTCAGCCGCTGATTCATCTCGGGACATGACGGCCTCTCCATTCGCCGCAGCTCCTCAACAAGTTGGTCAACCACAGGATTTCAACAAACTATTCAAAGTTGAACGTGATAATCTCGCATTCGCAGAGGGCCTGCACAGTTGGATAGGCAGCGATGTGGAAACGAGATTACTTAGGAAATATGGTAGACTACCTTAGACGATGTATGTTAGAAGGTGCTTCACACAATTGAAAAATCGCATAAGATGTCGCATGGATTCTATATGCCAGTCTGCCCTCCATACCCAAATTACAAAAAGTCAGAAATGGTTTACAATTACAAAGCAATCTAAAAGCGGAGACTACACAGTATTTAGTGAGACGGCGGCCGACATGCCTGAAAGAGTGAAGAGGACAGTAGTGCTACAAGTAAAATCGGTCATTGCTGTTGTGTTGAGACTTATAGAAGCCAAGCATACAATCAATCAGCACAGTCCATAGATAGTCACCGTTATACCAACCCGTCGTACAGGGATAACGCCTTCAGATGGTGATGAGCGCTGGGAGCCTGGAGATAGAGCTTGAATCAGTACCTGTACGATAGTCGGGTCCTGCTTGCTGCCCTCAACAAATTCGTTATATGTCAGCCTAGCATCTTTGTCCATGTCCATATTACGGAAAATCTTGTCTACACGCTACGACGGCATGTTGAGTGAGACACGAGGCAGCAAGAAGCAACTAGACCGTCATACCTTTTCTGGAGTGTCTTCGTCTGGCGGCAACTTGACCATCTGACCAGTCATCTTGTATATTGACTGCACGATCAAGAGCATCTCCTGGTATGTTATCGTGCCGTCCTTATCAATGTCATAAAGTTGGAATGCCCCTTGGAGCAATTAAAGGGGTCAGACCAAAGAGGGCACCACATGAAGCAAGGTACTCACATTTTAGTTTCTCATCCAGCTTACCTCGACTGGTGATACTGAGAGCACAGATGAACTCCTTAAAATCGATTGTGCCATTCTTGTTTTCGTCAAAGACATCGAAGACATAGTCAGCGAATTCGGTAGGATCCCCAAAAGGGAAGAACTGTTTGTATATTCGACTAAACTCAGTCTTGTTTAGTTGACCAGAAGGACAGTCTTTAAGGAAGCCCTTGTACCTGGGCGAGAATCAGACGAGGTGCATGATGAGAAAGTCTGGTAGCTACCACTGCTGAAGTTCGCGCTTGTCGACTGTAGATGACGTGAGTGGTAGGATAAGCGATGAAAGACGATACTCACAGTGGGTATTCTTCTGAAGGTCCGAGAGCTGTTCTGGTGAGAGTTTGCTCTGTGATTTCCCCATGATGGTGAGAAATGAGAGGAGAGGAGAGTACGCTGTGCTATGAGGGCATATGCTGTGCCCTTGGCGGCGGCTTGCCGGTGCGGGATATCTCGGTCGTCATCTGGATATAGGTTCCCACGTGTCATTATAAATATCTGGAAAATAGCGAGAGACCTGGTCCGCCATCCGGTGGGCAAGCATGGACCGCGTGGACCTGCTGTTCTGGGGCTCGCGCCCTACCTGCCTCATGTCTGCAATTTGTTGGGATTCAGGAAAGTTACGTGTGTAAAGCCTCTATCACCGTGTTTCAGCGTTCTTCAGCTCAATTTCTCTCCTTCAGTCAATCCAACACCGCCCACCTTCCCCCCCCCCC